>JAVQJS010011561.1:0-19693 GCA_036024795.1 Galaxias rostratus | reverse complement strand
AACCTTCAATCTATGTATTTCAAAAAATTAAATAATTGGCAATGTACAACCTACCAATGGTCTAGTCCTAATTTTTTATTCAATACACTTGCCCATTACTTTTTTGCACAATAATATATTCCCTATATTCCTCTCAAATTACTGCAGAACATCCATCCTCAAGTTCTATTCACTTGGCAATTTACATTCAATACACATAGTTTGCCCAGACTGAACATTACATGTTAACATGTAGATAACTTCACACTTTTGCAGCGGCTAGATTTTGAATAAACCAAATGACGAACTGTGCAGACATCTAAATTTGCTCTACACACTAACTACACATTCATTGAAGATCTACACTGGAGTGTTCAGTTGTTAAAATGGTGGTTGCGGAGCAGGTTGTCCAGTTCAGCCTTGTTGATAGTTCCATAAGCCTGGGAGTAGCTGCCCAGCTTGGCCCGTGGATCCCCTGAGCCTGCCACATTGGAGTTACTCTGAAAAACTTTCTTACTGGATCGATGCTGGGGTCGAGTATCACGGGTCTGAGACTGGGAGCGGAGGTTCTGAGGAAACAAAAACACAACAGTTGTTCAAAGAGGAAATATACGGACACAGAGAGAGAGAGATACAGTGGTTAATTGTAAAAACAACATTGTAAAAAGTGGGACACAGCTTTGCTTGGACCTTTATTATACTATTTAAGTATTTAAGGCTCAGGGACATGACCCTGTAACAGTGTGCTCACCAGTCTTGCAGACGTGACACACATGCCTGAGGACACAGAGGACTCTTCCTTGCGAACCAGAGGGTTGCTCTGGGGTTGACACATGGTGAGGGAAAACGACCCCGTACGAGCTACAGGTGCTGACCGTTCACGCCGCAGAATTTGCTCCATGGACTGACGCAAGAGAGTGAGTGGGTAAAAGTGGAGGTAGTAGAACAGAACCAAGTAAAAGAGGTAATTACGAATTGGCAATCAAAATATTTTACAATAAACATTAAAAAAGGTTGAAGTGGGAGAAGAAAAGTTTGATTTTTGTACTCACTACGTAGCCATGGGTGCCCTCTTGTGGAGATGCATTCACATTTTCAGGACATTTTGGTACAGCCAGTCTTTTGTCGACTGCAGCAAAGGGATGGTTGAGAGGAGCTCCAATAGGTATCCTTCTACAAATATCTGAACGACAAAAGGAAAAAAATATATAATATTTGTTTATGAGTGGCAAAGTACTTTTTTTGTCACGTGAACACGAGCTTTGTGTAGAGTAGGGAACACGTTAGCCTGTACAGCATGTGTGTGTTTACTCACTGGGTGAGTGTGTGATGGGATTGTAGGTTGTCTTTCCTCTGCTGGGGCTGGTCCCTGGGCTAATCTCTTCTAGAGCAGATTGGTTGGTCATGTGAACAGGGGGAGGTTTAGAGTTGACAGTCAGTGTTTCTTGGTGGTCTGTCTCATCTGTTTGATGTGGTGTTTTGCTATGATCTCCTCCACCATCTCTACCTTTGTAGTTTCCACTGTGGGGCTTGTCTTTGCCACAGACATGATGGTCTCCATTATCATACCCTGAACGAGAACCATAACCAGTCTCTGCTGATCCAAAACCAGGCTTCTCTTTCAGTTTTGGTTGGACAGGGCATGGCATTTTCTTACTTGATCTCTTTTCTAGGATCATCTTTTTTTCCATCAACAGTCAATGATAAAGTTTCAATCAAAAAAGTTAGAAACAATGAAACCGTTGAAATGGTGTTCTGTTACAAGTAATTGGGTGAAATTATGAAAATCATGAAAATTATTAGAACATTTGTTTATACTTTACTTATAAAAAGTCCTAAATGATTGAATAAAGGGTTTGTACTACTACGCCATCAGGATTTACCTCATATAGTTTGTTACGATATTGTATCACAGACAGTTGTACATCGTCATCCACAGGTAGAACCACATCATAATCTAGACCTGGCTCCTTAGCAGGGTTATGGAACCTCCATGGTCATGGCCAGAACAGACCGTGAAAGACATAAAGGTATGACAGACTGACATATTAGACAAAGAAAGCCAACAAAACGAAATTTAAATTTATACGGTTTGCCTGGGCCTGCTTGCTCCTTACCTGGACACGTATGGATGTTGGAGGGCCTGTTCGGCAGTCAATCGCTTGTCAGGATTGAAGACCAGCAGCCGGGACAACAGATCTATGGCATCAGGGGGCACAGGTGGCTGGAGAAGGTCCTCTAAAGGAACCTGAGGCCTAAAATTAAAAGAAAAACATTTCATAAAAGAAAACAAGGTGTGAGGACTCTGACCGTTGATAAAAAAAAAGAAGCAAAAGCAAAAAACAATTTTTTGGAAGATTGGATGCAAACAGAACATATTTACCTCAGTAACATTCTTTGAATAACAGAGGCACCATACTCTGATTTGATTGACACTATATCTGTAATGAAAACAATTTTATTTTTTTGAATAAATAATGCATTAGTTACTATGGTGTAGAGAAAGTTTAATGATGTATTGGAATTTATTTGTTTAGTATTTATGACAAGACAGAACAGAACGGCTTGAGCTGACCTTCAGGACTGGGGTGAGGGATAGAACTTAGGATCTTTTCTATCTGGTTGATGGTGGATGTCCCTGGGAAGAGGGCTTTCCCCAGGAGCATCTCTCCCAGAATACAGCCAACACTCCACATGTCCACACCTTTGGTATACCTGCATCAATTAAGAGTGCATTCTTAAAAAAGAAAATTGCCTATTTTGGGTCAGGTCAGATAGAAAATGTAACAGTGCTACCTTGTTGATCCCAGTAGGATCTCAGGAGCTCTGTACCAGCGTGTTGCAACATATTCTGTCAGTGTTGGGTTTCCAGCATCCTCTTGGATTTGGTAGACAGATCGGGCCAAGCCAAAGTCACACAGCTTGACAAAACAGTCTGTATCAAGCAGAATGTTGGAGGGCTGTGGGAGGGGAAAATGCAGTTTGAAATATATTAACAACAGGAAATGTGTCAGACAATAATAACAGACCAAAGCCTTTTTCCATGTTCGCATTTCACTAAAATAGTTGATTTATTGTTTGCTAATTATGATGGAGCTTTTTAACGCTGTGTCTCCCTAAACCATGTTCGCATTTCACTAAAATAGTTGATTTATTGTTTGCTAATTATGATGGAGTTTTTTTACCGCTGTGTCTCCCTACACCATGCTTAGCCAGATTGGTTAGTACTGGGGCTGAATTCAATATAAGCATGATTTTAAATCAGAGTGCACCTTCTGATCTCTGTGAATGACGTTTCCCGAGTGTAAGTATTTTGTCGCTTTGAGAAGCTGATACATGACGTAACGCTTGTGGATGTCCTTTAGTAGATTCCCCTTCTTTATCACAGCATGCAGGTCAGTGTCTGCAAATTCAAAGTAAGAAAATAACAATAAAATATTCAACAATTGATTTGAATACAACACATTGGTAAAAACAATAATCGATCAATCATTATTAATCGATACATCATCTGTCCTAAACTTACAATATTGATAGTATACATTTGCATAATTTACCATTAACACTAAATCTTCAATAATCTTAAATCTTCTATAAAAGTACAACAAAAGCCCACTCCTGCAGAGTCACCAAATGCGGAGGGAAAAGGGAGGACTTGTCACTTGTTGGGATGCTTGACTCCAGCTTGCAGTTAAGGAGGCTAAAAGCTAGCCAATCTGTGTACTCAGCAGTAGGCAACTCAAGCAGCCAAGAAGAGAACCCGCCACTCCCCCTCCCCCTCCCCATCACCCCCTTCTCCCCCTCCCGCCACTGCACAAAAAACATACACATACACCCATATTAAACAAATACACACACTGCACATACATTTCTGGACCATAGTAAAACTTCTGAATAGCCTTATCACCCTTGACAGCTTTCAATCTTCCCAATTTGCAATCTCCTAACGGCTACGCCCAAATTAAAAACCAGTGTGCAAAGAATTTGGGTGCAGTATTGATCGGCAGAAATATCCCGGGAGATAAATAGGTTTAATGTAACAGGCCTTTCCAGGTGAATGGTGCTAAGATCATCAGAATTCAAGTGATCAAGTGATGTCACCTAATTCATTTATTTATTGGCCACCACTTTATCTAAAAAAATGTGGCTTTAATATACACATTCATTTTATGGTATATTGACATGGAATAAATACATTTGGTCATTCAAATTTTAAAATGATGTCAATTCAAATTAATGCAAAGGAGATTTGCTTACCCATGTATTCAAAGACCAGGTAAATATCTTTATCATTCTGAGCTCTAATGACGTTTAGCAGCCTGATGATGTTGGGATGATCTCCAAACTCCTACAAGCAGAAAATGATACCTTGGAGTTTAGAAAGGGAAAAATATATATACACACTGAACAGACCATACTTTACCTTAACCCTATAAAACTCCTGGGTGTTATGAATACAATAAGGAAAGCCTTGGGATTAGTTACAGTTCGGGCAGTATGTGTTTCTGGTGCAATGTTTTGCTGTTTTGGTGTAGATATCTTGGCAAAAGACCTGCTATATATATTTATAGCTATGATAAAACCCATATTTAGGGGTAAATAACAATGGTGTGAGTAGGTCTCCTCTAGCAGAATATTTAGCTTATCCTGCTTGTATACCGCTTCAATACAACTTCCATAAAGTTACATCAAAAAGCTACACTGGGGAACAATGCACTGAAGCAGAAAAAGTTCTTGTAGAAGAACAAACTCAAACAACTGGAGGCAATGATTTTATGGCTTGTTTTATGCTATACAAACATGCTCCTAGTCCTTGCTTCATTAAAGGGAACATTCCACTATTTCCAAGGAGATGACAACTACAAGGAACACGATAATTTTATAGCTTGCAGTTGTTTCTATTCTATAATATCAGAAATTAAGAACAGTGCAGCGGACCTGTAGGCGAGCATGTTTTATGTCAATCCTGTTTAAGTTTCTTAATGTTGTCTAAGCTTCGTGTAAAGTATAAAAGAACACATTTAAATAACGTTTTCTCTCAAAATATGCATTCTTACCTGTAAAAACAAGATTTCGCGAAAAGTCCGCTGTGGATTAATATAAATAAAGAGGATCAGGAAAGGCTTCAAACACTAAAGTTCAAACACTAATCAATGGATATTTTCAAAGATTCAAGTTAAAAGGAAACCCGTGTCCTCTACAAAGGCATCAGCTTTTTGGACTGCCTAGACATATTCCCCGCAGGGAAATTATTGTTTGTGCACTTAATGGCAATGAAACAATAAATTAACTACAGACCTGGGCATCTGTCCTGTTCCGGAAGGCATCAAAAATCTTCTTCACTGCCACAACTTCTCCTGTCTGTCTGTCCACAGCCTTCCACACAATCCCATAAGCCTAATTACAGAAAAGATGTGTTTGGAAATAGCTTAACAGTTGGTGTATGTATATGGTTGAAAAAAACTTTGCATAAAACATCTTCTTTAAACAAGCAGCTGAAAGTGAGTTTATTTGAAATGGGTAAAAATTACACTACACATACACACTAACACCTTTTTGAAGAAGGTTAGCTTGAACTGACTCATAAGAAGACTTAAGCAGCTAGGCTAAATAAGTGATGTGCAATGCATCCCTGATTCAACCTAGTCCCAGGTTGGCAACCACCTGATCACTGGTGGATGCACTGTGCTTAAAGCCAACACAAACCCCTCCAAGAATTCAGACAAAGGGTAGTGTCTTGTTAGTTTAGCCTAATCCTAATCATGTCCTTGATTACGCAACAGAAATATGTTAATGAAAAGAGTGTTGGACTCTGATACTTGGTCTTCTGTCAAACATATCTGGCAAAGAACAAGTTGTTCTGAAGCAGAAAGGATTATTTAGTAAGTATCAACACTACCTGAACATTATATTACAGACACTCAAGTAATTATGAAATTTGATTAGGTCAATGACGACACAGTAACTGTACTGGATGGAGTGCACAAAAGCAAAGTTATCTTAACTTTAAATTCACTCTTGTATATATTGTTGTAACGTCACTCACCTGTAAAATGTAGCAACGTTGCTATGTTAAGTGCATCTACCTGGACTATTACAAACTTGCCATCCACAGATTTGACAACGAATAAAACTTACCCCTTTTCCAAGTCTTCTCTTTATTTCGTATCTCAGAGAAATGTGACCTTCCACGTCGATGATATTCATTCTAAACACAATTTTTCTTTTGCTTAGGTATTACACATGAATCTCATTTCCATCAACTTTTTGGACGAAAAGTAACTATTTAATATCACACACTACGAATGATATTATGGTTAGAACACATTCGAATCCATTAGAACGAGTTCTTAATATTCTAGATAGAATTTGCTATCTTTCAAATCCGTCCTTTACTTTGCTTTTTGGCAACCCAAAATCGAGACCTCCAGTATTGAGTAGATTATTTTCTGCCGCCAGCATTTCAGTTACATCGTTGTCACTTTGGTGGAAAAGTCATAAATTCACTTGTATCCAAATATGTTAATATATTGGTCTCAAATTATTTACTTGTCCGTGTTCGGATGATCGAGACTTGGGGTGGCTGTTGTAGTAGTTGCGCATTGTGTTGGTTTGTCGTCCTGGAGACGCGATAACTTCGAAACCACTTCTTTAAAGGCTCCGCATATTGCAGCATGTCCATCTTTTCTATTGCCAGACTTTTCTCCAGGTCATTAAATGTTTAACAACTAGCTAGTCCTCGCATCCCCTTATTTTTTTAGTAAACTCGTAAATTGGAAAAATGATGTCATGAAAATTAAAGAGATGAAGAAAGTTGGTTTTATTTCTAAAAGGAAGTTACATGCATTTAGTTTTATTAGTATTTAATTATTTACAATGATGAAAGACCGGAATAAATATCGTAACCCTATTTATGACCTAGTAAAATGCACTGAACTACCCCTCAAACTAAAAATAAATGAACAAAAAGTAAAATGGATGAAAATTACATTTGTTAACAAAGTCCTTTACGAATTGTTACCCTAACTATTTATTCCAGCGCACTCAAAATACTTTCTTTGCAAAACATAGCGATTCTACAAGCTGTAAGTCATATCCCAATATATGAATGATTCATGGAGACTGACAAAAATAAATTACACATTTGTCTTAAAGGGATAAAGGGTTCTACTTAAACAAACAGTCTTGGGCTAATAAGATTGAATGATAATTATTAATTGTGCCTAATCAACAACAAAAATACAAAATAGTGTGAAAAACAAAACCACCAATTCGGTCATGGACACTGGGTTAGAAACCTAGAAGGGAATTAAATCTTGTCAATGTACATTTCCCTTGATAGGAGAATCCCATTGTATAAGGCTGGGGAAAACAATACATGTTTCTCGGGATTACAAGTAAATTCAGGTGGTTAATGCACAGGCATTTAAAAGGGGCATTGCAGGGCTATAATAGAGTTTAATAAACAATAAAGAACACCAACGAAGACAAATTGGAGTGTGGGAATAGAAAAGTTGGTTTGACAGGACGTGACAAATGGTCACAGTTCAGATATAACACATGCCACGCTTCTTAAAAAAATATGGGTAGTGTTTTTTTCTGAACTGAAAAGTTCTAAAAGGGCTGATCTACGAGGAGTGTAGGAATCGGTTGAAGGCATTGTAGGCCGATTCCAGGTCAAACAGCATCTGACGAACTTGGGAATCATCCAACTCATCAGAGGCAGACATGCTGCTAAGAGTAGTTAACCTAAAGAAAGACAGGACAGAAACCAAACATTACTCTGTTGAGTATAACCAAGCTGTTGAGCTTGGTTCATCAGGCCGTAATTCAATACCACACCTTATAATAATGAAAAATCACATACATTTTGCTGCACATAAAGGAAAATCGAATTTGTTTTTTATTTCACATTATAATGTGGGAAGATACCAAACAAATGTGACTTTGTTTGTCCAATTAGGATCACTACAAAATTATTTTCCCAGGAATTAGTAGGAGAAATGCAGTGCACTGTTTTACCTATCTGCATTTTACACAAAACTCCATTGCTCAATTTCTCCAAAACTATACAATGATATAATGCATAATATATATTTTGGGAAGGACATACCAGAGGCTGACTTTGTCCTTGGCTTCGTTGTCTGGTGGCATGTTGCTCATCCTGTTCATAGTCTCCATCAACTCTCTCAGGTCTGGTTGGATCTGATCAGTGGAAAATAAATATATCAACCAATAAAATTGTATCAAATAAAATGTGTGTAGTTAACTTCTCTTCCATATTAAAACAAGCTTTTTTTCTTACTTCATCCATTGCCCGAATCTCCAGTCTTAACTTGTCCATCACCGTGATGAAGAGCTGAAAGGTCAAACGAAGAGAGAAAGCATGGATTTACTTTTTTTGTTACAAAACTGTATTTATGGATGAATCATCAGTGCACATCCTCATATTTGGATGATTTGAAAAATCTTTTGTTTGGCTTTTACTCTCTATTTCCAGCAGTCAAAAAACCCTTTGAAATAATTATTTTTGCTAATTAATAGCAACTGTATTGTAACGCAGGGATGGAGTTTACACTTTCCCTTGAGCCACCCCACACACTGGAGGTAAAATCCCTTAATGAAATTGCTGCGACAGAACATAGCCACTGTATCAATGAGGGACTGCAATGTCGTCTATGATGGCACACAGCCCAAACAAAACCCTTAAATTAAGTTCACTAAATGGACTAAGTGTTAAAGCCATATCTCACCCAAATTCTAATGTCATCTTGTTCACTATAATCTCATAAACTATAATGTGTAGAAATATCCATTAAAAACATGTATGCTTTGAAGTAGGCTA
This sequence comes from Galaxias rostratus, assembly GCA_036024795.1. NCBI lineage: Eukaryota > Metazoa > Chordata > Actinopteri > Galaxiiformes > Galaxiidae > Galaxias > Galaxias rostratus. Next base: position 10,869 of record JAVQJS010011561.1, on the reverse strand, counting down.
TTTGATGAATACAAATATTTTTTACTTCAAACCATTTTGTTTTAAATACAAGTAAGAAAGTTTTGATTTAAGGTGAACTATATGTTTAATATTTCATATGGAAAAACTTACAGAAACGATATCTGCAATGCAGCGATTCAGATTGCCCTTGTCATCCTTTATGGTGATTGGTCGATCCTCCTTGATCCTCTCCATTGCTAAAGGACAGTCCAGCTGGTAGAAAGCATTGTAAAACAATGAACCAGCACCGTCAAATATGTTTAGGGAGAATTGGAAATGACTGTTCTTATCTAATCCAAAGAACAGAAATAAAACTAATATATTTGATTTAATTTTTATAAAAAACACATTTAATAGGAATACTTTCATTGTGATAAGAACCATATATAATACCATGATCATTTACTCACTCTGTATTTCCTGCAGAAGTCATCAATAGACCCAACTTCAGATCCCTGGACCTGTTTGAAAGCAGCCTTATATTGAACCAGTAATCTGGAGCAAGACGCTGTGTACCTAAGAACCAAAAAGGAAAAATAATTTCGAAACTTTAGAGCTGGGGGAATCAAATGCACTAACCATTTTATTTTTCAACTCAGGACAAGCATTCTGCACGTAATAACTCACTCATTTGGTGTCACACAGTCTTTGATATAAGCTTTCTCTAGAGCCTGGAGTGTCTTGACCACAGCAAACAGTTCTGCCATATTGTCATACCTTAACAGTGAGATACACAATTGTAAAATAAGTATTTTTTAAATATTTCATTATTGAGACTTTATGGTGCATTACAAAAAACAAGCAAAAGAGCTTTGATCAGAAACACTTCTCTCTTACTTCTCTCTTTCTCTTGCGTTTTTGTACAATTTTACTTCCTAAAAACAAAACAGAGTAATTTGGTTTTGATAAAACAATAGGACAAGGAAGGTCAGACATAAAATGTAATTGTGAAAACTAGGGGTGTTCAATAGATGCGTTACTAATAATAGGTGGGATGCAAGAAACCAAGTTTAAAATGGGCCAAAATGAAAAATATTGTAATTATATATACTGCGGAAAGTATTTCAGGTTTAGTTTTCTTTACTGTTGTTAATAGATTTTGTTTAAAGAGTATTACTCTATAAATGCATAAACAAAATAAACAATAAAAAAATGTTGGGTATCATTAAAGTATAAAATAAGGTAAAGAAAATATTATAAAGCACTTACTTCATATAATTCTGGTTTGTTTGCTGGAGCTGAAGTAGTGAAAATTAACATTGTTATACAACTAAACGCATCGAGAAAATAATCGCACTTAGTGCATCATTGCATGGGCATATACATCATTTGTTAGCAGATCTTATCCTTGTTAGTATTGAATTGACCATACCTCCTCCTATCCCTCCTGTGACTGGTATTCCATGGAACATGATAACAACTGGCCGCTCACACACAGATTATTCTTTCTAATTTGAAGAAATAACAATTACAGACAAACACAAGAAGGTAAACAAAGCTGTTAAGAACCGAGAAGAAAGCAGGATAGCCACAATTCTGTCAAGACAACACCGCCGGCCTAGTAATACGAAAAGAATACGCTAGCTACATAGCTGAATAACTCATTCTGAATTAGCTACTAGTAGCATACTAAAGTGTTGCTAACAAGAAGCTTAGCCAGTAGCTAATTTTTGTTGTTAGCTTGCTTGTTGGCTTATTTGCCTTGCATTTGTAGTTTAATTTTGGACTGACATATACTTATGTTTCACTTTCTGTATGACATTTGGTTTAAATTCCCAAAATGATATAACTAGCACAGTGCCAACGCATCATATCCGCTAAAATCTTGACAATTTTGCGACAGAAAATAATAATATTTATCTCACCCCTTCCTGTTGCCTTTCTGGGCTTCGTCAGCGTAAACACACCCTCTACAAAGAAAGACCCATGACGTCAAGTGATCGGTAGGCAACCATCGTGCCTGTCTATGAATTCAACAATTCCCCAGGTCGGGGCACTTTACAATTGTTGTGGATCAGTAAATAAACTGCTTTGTATACAATTTCCAAACGTTCAAACTCAAGTTACTCGTCAAGAAGTTAGCAAAAAAAAAAAACGTTGCCAGACATGATGCGTGTTGAATTTGTTTTGATATCATTTCGGCAGCATTATGTATGAAATGTCTGGCAACCTTTTTTGTGGCGCCAGTCTTGAAACCCGACAGTCAACGACACTGTACTGTCGGCACAAAACAAGAATTCCAAAGAAGAGGATTTAGTAATGAAAGATAACTTGTGAATAAAAGTGATAGAATAGATCGACTCCATTACGTTGGAAACGTGACGTTGGACTACATGTTATACAGCCATGAAAGTCGTTAGTTTTGATATGTCGGACGCTACATTGCTGACTGGCAACCGAGCTAGGTAGGTTAACGTTAACCCTGAGACGCTTTATGCACGTTCTGCCATTGCCAATTTCAAACGATGAACACCAAGAAGACTTCTAAATCATCCTCACTGGAGGAGTGTGGGGTCTGGCTGGACACTGTTGAACTAAAAGAAAAAGGAAGGCTTAAACGGGTAGGCGTAGGCACATGTTTTCATTGTGAAAAATCATTGCTAATTTTAGGTACATGTAAAAATGGTTAATTTTAAATGAATTGCTTGTGGTTTATTCTTTGTGTTTTTATATAATTTTGAAGCAACCAGTTAGGCCTATTTCTAAATTACTAAATCCCATGGCCAAGTGTGGAGGGTATAGTGCGGCTGTGGCACTGAATTTTACTCAGACCAAGATGCAGATGCCAAAGACCGAACAGAGCTCTATAACATCTTTCTTTGTCCCAAAGCATAGAGGTAAGTTTTGATGTGCTCATCAGTTTAATTACATTTGTTATGAAATACATTGCTCAATAGAATTAGGAATATAACTCTCTCTCTCTCTTTTTCTTTCTCTCTTTCTCTCCCTCTCCTGGAATAGATAGCAAAAATACATTTGAAATACAAAACAATGTCCCAGTGCATTCATCACTATCCAGCACAGCTGACTGGACCTCAACCTCACCTCCATCAAGAGCGGTTGGGACAAAACGGAAACGTGATGATGTCAATCTTAAGGTATTAGAGTTACACATCACAGAGGAGTGTCCAACCTGCATATCTCAGAGAAGCCCTAAGAGACAGAATGCAGGCTGTATGTGTAAAAATGTTAGAAAAGGTGAGCGCGCAGCTTGGCAGGAGGACACAGATGCCTGTTTGTCCTATCCAAATAGAAATAATGAATCCAAAGATGGGCAGGCTATGGATGAACCTGACAGAAAGAAGAGGCTGATTGGAACTTCCTCTTCCCCAGTAAAGGCTGACTTTCAATGTGAGCAGAGTTCAACCTGCCAACACAGTCTTTGCAAGAACCCATGGCAGAGCCAGAAGGGGAAAGATGCAAGTTACCTTGAGTCATGGGACTCTGTTACCCTAAATCCAGAAGCTCAGGATGCTCTTATTCACCACGAAGAACCCATAGTGGGAATGATTAATGACGCAACGGATCCCTTCTGTGAGAGTATCGAGAGTGAGCTGGCATTGGGTGTATGGCTAGGAGTTTCAGGGAGAACATCTACTATGGCCAAACCTTTCTTGAACACCGCAGGTATTTTACCAGAGAGAAACAGGAAAGAGAATACCCCGTCATCCAGCCCGTCTGCTACCAGCTGTTTACTTAGCCCCCTGTCCAACTATAGGGGGGTTGAACCTAGAAGTCCATTAAAACAAATATGTGTTATTCCCCAAAAAACGTCTTGTAAAAGGGCTGAGAAAAGTATTCCCCACACACTTTCCCAAAAGCACAACCAAACTGAGCCATATTGCAATTCCTTCCAGAAACAAACACTAAAGTATCAACTAAGAGAGAATGAAGAAAGTCTAGATGTGCCGTTCACGCAAGACTCTGAAGGCTTTCGAGTGATAGCACATCGTGGCCCCATGACCAGAAGCCTACCTAAGGACCAGAGTAATTTGGTTTGTAGTTGGGAGAAAAGAAAAGCCTCTTGTGAAACACAATTGGAAAAAGAGAGGGAGGAGGTGCTCTTCACCGAAGACTCGCAGGGAAGTATTGTTATTAAACATTAAACCATTTAGGAAAGGTTTTTAGTATAGACATTCACTTTAAATATGTAAAATCTCTCTTTTGGCCTAAATAATTAAATAAATACATTTGTTTGGAATTTTCTTGCAAATTTTCGCACTCAAATTGTACACAATGTTCAATGACTAATCTGGCAAAATAAAAAAAGGATTCAACAAAATTATTCCAAGAAAGGTTTAATACCGTAACGTGTAATATATTTTAACTATTTTCTTTGTAAAATTGTGATTGCATTTAGAGACATTGTGTGGTTGTATCGTTTCTAAAATGGAAATAGCTTCAAAACAAGCTGCAGCCATATCCAACAATTGTTTTTGTTTATTTGGAAAGAAATTGACGTTTTCATTGTATTAACTTGAAATTTAATTGTAGGTGTTTCCCTCTTACTGGTAGTAGTACTGATGTCCCTTTAGCAATTAGTGTACATGCATGCAGATTATGGTTATTATAGATAGAATAATTACAATAAATCTATCTTTGTTGTATTTAGGCATACATAACATGTAGTCATTGTAACTTTTTAAAAACGTGATAATGCACAGATCCACTGCATTTTTTCTGTGATATTGTACAATAACATTTATTCTTGATTTGTGCTTACTCCAACTTGGGGAAATTTTATAATGCAATATAATATTTTATTTTATTTTTTATTATTATTATTATTATTGTGTTTTTACTGTTATGTTATACTATACACTATGGACCTTTGACATTGATAATGTTTTGAATGAGACACAAGCATACAATTATACCGGAAAACAGTAAACATCTAACTGGCATTTGACCATGTTAATTAAAGTTACACAAACACTGAATTTATTGATGTGTTCCAAGTGTGACCCACAGTAATATAAAATAAACTAGGCATAAACCACTTGCCCAATAACACAACACAAGCTAACAAGAGTATCAGATAATTCACCACATTCCACAGTTGATTGAACCAAGGCCCATGTTTGAAGTAAAAACATTTTTACTTTTAGCTATGGCACAAAAAAAATGCAAGACCAAGGGACCAAAGTTGTAAAGATTGTAAAAAATAATAATAATATTTGAACAGCATACAGAAATGAGAATGAATATTTCTGCTTTTGCACAACAAATTTGTCATTGACCCAGTAAAATGACTTTTGGAACTGAAAAACGGAAGATCCTGTGGCATTTTTACTCCAGTGCCAATGCGAGGATTATGTTCTAAGTTCACAAGGGTTACGAGGCCAATTTTAGCATTCGCTAGTACTATTATTACTACTATTTTTCATGAGCTATTTTTGCTTGAAATCAACTGAATACTACTACTAAACAAATACAAGACTAGTAATTGACATAATAAAATCTGACAGTAAAATGTCTAATATTTTTGTTTTTAGGTAAAGGGTTTTCCCCAGAAAATAGGTCATATTAAAATAAAAGTTTTGTTTATAGGGGTGAAAAGGAAAAAACTATTAGGCACAAAAATGTTAATGTGCTGGTGAAACATAGAATCTCTTTGTGCAAGGCTACTTTGAGGCATACAATTAACTGATTTAGCTACCTAACCGTTTGCTACAGTGCTTGTGTACAGATAATCCCTTTACTGGTTGTGACTGGGCAAATCATGGTTGATCTAAAGACAAACTGAAAAACAATCGCTATTGGTATGGAGGGAAAGGCAGATCAATGAGCAATGATCAACCTGCCATCTCTGAGGGTTCTGTCACTAGTTTGGAGCCGTCCCAGACCGTCTTGAATTGTTCTGGTAGAGCAAACTCTCTCTGTGAAACAGATAGCAAACCATTTCAACTGACATACCCCCACTGTTATTGTGAATGAATATCTACCCAACGCCCACAATGTTACGGAACATCCCACTTACATAGTCGTCCTCTCCATGTGGTACCAAGATGTTCATCTCTGAGCTCTTGGCACTGACAATCTCACAGCCCAAAGAGTCCTTACTCAGGTAGACATGGCAGCCCTCTGTTTTATTGATGGAGAGGGTAGGAACATTTCCCAGCACCTGCCAAACCAAAACACAAGTATTAGTGGTAGTTGTAGACTCAATTAAAAACGAATCTAGATATGGTTGATTATGTGTTGGATATATTTGGAAGGCTTAAAACTAAATTAAATAAGGCTGACCTGTAACTTGATGTCTTTTGAATTGATTATCTCCACAATACCAACCACGTTCTCAAACATGAGTCCTAATTTCTTGCAGTTATCTGGGAGGCAATCACACAAAAGGGCAGATCAAATTTGTCTTGAAAAGCAATGTTTTGAGCTTTTAAAACATTCACAAAATGTTAGACTATTACTCACCAACAATGATTGAGTTTATTTTGCCTTTGATCTGAAGAGTTGAATTGTTGCAGCCAAAAACATAAACCACTTGCTTGAGCTCTGTGTCATCTATTACCAGGTCATGATTTTGCTCAAAGTATTCCTACAGGAAACAACAGTAATTATTATATCTGAAACAATAAGAAATGAAGCCAAGTTTACTTCTACATTTGGGTAAAATCTTTCCAGTTCCTAACAGATATATTTACTGTTACATTTAGGACATGAAAATTGCAGACATGTATTATTTTTATTTAATTTAGTTACTTTTTTTAAACTATATGAATAAAATAAACCACAAACTTTGTTTTTACAACCTTTAAATTCAATACATAAACAAATCAGCATACAGACAGCAAGTTCTTAAACCTTTAATGAAAACAACAACTTTTAGAGTATGCCTAATGAAAGCATAAGAAACATACCACTCTCCATTTCTTTCCCTCTAGTTCCAGCAGAGGTGGTCTTTTGGTGGGGACTGCTTTGGAGGGGGACCCTGGGTTCCGACTCTTGCCCGAAGATGATTGGTGGGACCCTGCCTGGGTGCGTAGAGCAGGATTCTTATGGCTTTTCCTCTCATCTGAAACATGCTTCAGACCTAAAACAACCAATGGGAAGCAGATGAAGGCTTAGATATTAAACTTTGGAAATAAACTGTATAACTATACAGTAACAAAATAAGCCTGACCTTGCACTGTCAATAGTGCCTACCTTTAGTGATGTCAGATCCCTGGTTAAGCTGCGCAAATAGGGCAGAGTGCTGGGAGGCTGCTTTGTCAGGCTGAGGGCCCTCGTCTATGAAGAGTGGAGGGGGGCCTGGGGGAGGAGGGGGTGGGGGAGGGGGAGGGCAGGGACCACTAGGAGCAGGGGTAGGCAAAGATGGTGGGGCAATTGGACCCTGCAAATAAAAAGAAACCGAGCAGGAGAGAGAGAGAAAGAGAGAGAGAGTGGGAGAGAGAGAGAGAGCGTGAGAGAGAGAGAGAGATCAGAGATCAGATCAAATCTGATAATTGCTGAGAAGGGGCAGAAAGTAAATCTATCTATCAAAAATGTATGTTTCTCCTTATTTGGAGAGCTGGCAAGATTAATGGCACTCCCATTCTTTCCCAGCAGGAGGAGTAAAGGACAGAGGTTGGAGACTTTCGCAGACAAAACTTAAGTAAAACTCCTGTTTAGGCCTGGGATTAAAGCTTAGTTTTGGCCAGTCTAAACGAACTATTGGGTTGTGCAATAATAATGTCTAAAGAAAGGCATTTTAATGTATGTAATTACTGGAGTGAAGGCGAGGCACAAATAACAAATTGATACTGCATTTTACTAAGTACAATATAAGAGTTGCTGTCCACCCTTCATGCCGCCTACACCTCGTCAACCAATTTTACATAAACAAGTATCAAGGGCAAGGACAGCCACCATCATTGAACTTTGGAACAAGTATTAAGTCTTTTAAGTGATGGACAGTACAGTTTGCTGCAGAAGTCAATGGTCAACAACTTCACTGAACAGACCCACAGAAAAAACAACTTTTTTTTGTATGAAGGGCTAATGACTAGGGTTCTAGTACACCAGCTGCCAAAGCTAGTTACGCAGTGAGTCTGTTTTCAAAGTTGAAAAGGCCAAAACACACACACGCAAGCACGCAGGCAAGCACACACACACACGCTACCTTTCTTTCCCACAAAATCTCTCTCTAAAAGACTAAAGCGTTCCATTTCTGCAGACTCGGGTAAAGCCTGAATATTCTAGTTTTATAAACCGATCCAAAATTGTAATACTAGAATATGCTTAGGTGTGTGTGAGTGTGTGTGCCTGTACATATGCACATCTGTGAAAGGATATAGAGAAAGAGAAGGAAAGACAGACAGAAAGCGTACCTTTATGTATGTCTACATATATCAGGCTGTGAGTAAGCGTGTCACTTAACCCCCTGAACAGCAGACGCCAGCTTATTCATAGGAAAACAAGCCCAGTAGTTTAAGTTACGGTACAGGGCGTGTTTGAGCAGGTGTGTACGGCCCCAGACACACTGGGCCTTTATCCTGGGGTTTCTTTGGCAAAGAAATCCCCATTCAAGTCCACCCCGAGGGCCACCTGTTAACTGGACACAGACTCCGTTTCGTCACTTACTGTCGACTAACGTCCGGGACAAAAGCTGACAACCACAGCCACCTCTCAAGTTTCTTCCACGACCACCCTACCCAGCAGCCTTCCCTCTCTGACTCTTTTTTGAACAAACACTCACTTGTAGAAGTAGATCCGAATAAGTTAATGTTATGATAAGTTACCGTGATACCAGGGAACACATAAAAAAATTTTTTTTAATTATTTTTGTCTGTTTAGTGTGTTTGATGAAGGGGAAAATAGTAAATTAATAAGGTAATATGGACACTAATATTACCAAGAGCCATTCAATATAAGCTCATAGAAAATGACAGAAAAATGCTTGATGACCCATGTTGCAGTAAACATCACACACCAAACACCTACTACCGACTGTCTATTATGATGACATGTAGCCAAACTAATAGAGTATGATTTGCCTATTAGGTTAGTACAACAGTATGTGAAACTCACAGTCTTACTCCAGACCAGGCCAGTGGTGTGGTGCTGCTTGATGAAGAGCTGCAACTCTGTCCAAATGGAAAGGTACGAGCGCACCCAGTCCACATGTCGCCTGTCACTACAGGGGGTGACAAAATAAGTGATGACTGAAAAGGATTAGTATAAACATGGACAGATGATACGAAAGTGTGAGTTCTTGACCAGGGCCTCTTTTATGGACATACGCGTCTTTGTAGTCTTTCAGGACTCGGTTGGTGTAAAAGATGGCAGCATCATTCATCTCCTTAACATAAGGCTCTGGTTTCGGACTCTGGCAGGGAGATGAGGAGTATAGAGAAAGTCCGTCAGGTTTATGTTTAGACTGCAACTCATAGAGAATAGAGCACCAGAAAATTTCAAAGATTTAGCAAACAGTTTACTTATAATACCAAATATCTTCATTGCTTCCCTTTTGAATTTAGAGTTCATTTTGTATTACATTTATATGTAAAGCTTTAAACCGTCTCGGTGCGACTTGTTTTGTTGAACTTCTTCCTCCTTATCAACAGATGAACATCAAACACTTTTTTTAGGAAAGACCCTACACCAATACTGTTACTATTGATTGATTGAGTATTGATTGAAAGTAATGAAGCCTTTTTGATTAAGATTCTTAGGGGTTGAAACCCCCAGACTGGGACAACATTGCCATACATTTATTTGTCAAGAAATGTCTAATTGATTTAGGAAACTCTTGAGAAATTGTTTAATTAGTTGCTACATTGCTTGAATGTATTTATTATGTATTACCAAATGTCAACTTTGTGTTATGTTACACTATTGAATGTTTTGAGTGACACTTGTAGTAGTCTGGACAGTACAAGCCCCAGATAACCTAATGATGACATTATCTTTCATTAGGTTTGACAAAGAGCCTTTGGAAAAAAATTGCCATAAAATATGGATTTACCAGCATACACAATAGCCCTTTTTTGGGCCATAAAACTTCTGCTTTACACAAAACTTATTGTAAAGCAAACACAAGAGCCCTGTCTGCATGTAGTTTACGTGTGCATGTGTATCTGTGTTTGGAAATGGTTATGTTTGTTGTCATTTTAATGTTTGTGTTCTCACCACGGCAACCCAGCCCAGGGCGGGGATGCTCTCACTGACAGCGGACAGGTGGTTGAAAAGACTGCTGCCACGATTACGCTCCCTGAAGTTTTGGATCTCCTGGATGTGCTCTGAGATAGGTTTAAGTAGGTCTGAGAGCTCCATCTGGGCAGTGTAAGGGATAGGAACAGGGGGGCCAAAGATGAGGGGAAATAAGGGGGAAAGGTAGCACAGAGAGAAAAAAGGAGAGGTAAGGAAGTTAAGGAGGATGAATTGTTGTGTAATGAGGGGTTACACACAGATTGTGCTCTGTTCAATAGTGTTTGTATAATAGCAACCAAGTGACACCAACATTTTTTACATAAGCCTTAACTTGGTTAACAGGGTGTCTGAAGTAAAAAAAAAGTTTATTAAAGACTACTTGAGAAACCTTACACGCAAAATGACCGACCGTAATGGCCCATAACAACTTTAATCCAAAAGCTCTCCTTGTTCCCTAATCCGCAAGTAGCTACACAGACCTCACATGATTTCTGCCAGCTAATGATTCATTCCAAAGCAAGGTTACTGGTTATTTCATTATAGGACCTTTTTCCGTTGAAACGTTAAGATCCCAGCAAGCCAGCCTTTCATCCCCAGCACCCTCCCTGTGCTGACATTCCTACGTTCATTGGGAGATCCCTCTAGCCTTGTAAGGCATACCGCTCAACCAATGTTTATCTCTCTCTGTCTCTCTCTCTCTCTCGCTCTCTCGCTCTCTCTCTCTCT
>JAVQJS010011549.1:0-15415 GCA_036024795.1 Galaxias rostratus | reverse complement strand
ACACACACACACACACATCTTCATGCCTTCCCCCACTCCTATTCTCTGAAATCTGTGAGTCAAGCCAAGAGAAACAAACAATGTGTCAGGACGGCCATACGTGTTTGAGCCTGATCCCTGTTCTCCGTGCGAAACCCGCGGAGCCGCCGGCACGTAGGCCACGCTCTGTAGCCCCGTGGCCCCGCTCCCCCCTCCCAAACCCCAGACAGGCTCGCTCTGCGTCCACCCCTGCTCTCTACGGCCTGGGACAGCACTCAGGCTGGGGCACTGGCTCCGCCTGGTGGCCTATGGGAGGAACAACACCCCGTAAAAGGCACACGTCTGGTAACGGAGAGAGGGAAATCGCTCACAGCCAGCCTCATTGGGAAGCAAAGCGTTCCCTTCACTCCCCGGCTAAACACCCGTGACGGACCGGGAGCCGGCGCAGACTCATCAAAAAGCCTCAGATCAGAGGCATTAGGAGGGAAAGGCTGCTCCGGCAGACCGCGCCCTCCACTGACTAATGGGCCACTCCAGGGAGGAATCAAACGGGGCCACATCACAGGCAGCCAGGGGGAGTCAGACCAGGTCCCCTCATTTAAGCACATCTAAATGAGGCGGCAACATGAAAAGACCCCTTGTCCCGGCTCATCTTCTCCATCCGGGCTTGAGACTGGGATCCGACTGTCTTTGATGATCTCTGTTTGTATGTCCTGATCCAAATGGAATCTCCGAATTTTGGTCTGGACAGTGGCTTCTGGAGAAGCTCAGGGTTCATTGGGGTCGGCCGCACTGTATGGGAATGTCCTGGTTAATGGATGAGGGGTTTACACGCACCGCAAACTGAAACAAATACAGTAAGCCACGAGGTAGTGCGTGAACTCTCTATTTTATGGCAACTGGTTCAATTGTGATTTCAATGTATTTTAAGGTTGCATATGAATATAAAAAAACTAAGTGTTGATCTTTATAGTCTTCTTTTTCCCTCCCAAAACATTCAAGAATGTTAATTTCTGACAGTAGTTGGAGGGCGAGGGACATGTCTCCAGTAGAAACAGCTTAAAACACAGTATGCTACTTCAGAATGGCTCCCTGAGAATGGATGGACAGATGAAAACACAAACCTAAAGAGAGGATAAACTGAGCACCTCTGTTCTTCTCCTCTCACCAGGTGTGAATGCATGCCCTCCTAAAAATCTCTGCTATGTTGATTCAGCTAATGGATGACAATTGAAAAGTTGAATTTTAAATTACACAACTAAGAAACCACAGACATCAATTTCAAAGTAGAAATTCTGGGTTTTGATTAATTCAACAGCTGATGACGCTACTTTCAATTCTCACTGCCAGTAACATCATGTTGAATTGGTACAGAGGGATTTCTCCTACCACTAAGCCAAAACCAAGCCCACATCTCTCTCTTCACCAGCAGCAAACCTTTAAAGCCGAGTCCAAACGCAGCTCATCGTTCCCCAGAAACCCTCTCTCAACAACCCCCCGGACGGAAAAACTACAACATTCAAGGGCATCCTGTACTATACTACCCAGAATGCCCCAGTGAATATTGCACTCAATACTACGCCTGCCATGCGCTCTCTTTCTTATGCTAATGAGCTTAGCCAATCAGTGAGCGTCCACTGCTGTCTCCATGCTAATTGGGAGGAAAGAAAAGACAAAAGCCATTACCGAGATCGCTAAAAGGCCTTACAAATGACCGCAATCTCCTAGGAAAAACATAGATGACGATTACACGAGTACATTTGTGTGTGTGTGTGTGTGTGTGTGTGTGTGTGTGTGTGTGTGTGTGTGTGTGTGGTGTTAAACGAGGCATGTTTGATGCAGCGGGGCTCTAAACTCTAAACAAGGAAGCCCAAATAGAGGGGGGGGTCTGATGGGAGTAATGAGGCAGCCGAGGGAGTGCTGAGGACCCCACTCTCAACGGGGGCCGGGCCCCGGCTTTGAACTGCAGAGGGGAAGAGAGGAGGGAGGAAAAGCATGGAAGGGGTCTCTCCATCTCCTCCGCGTCTTGTTTTGAAGTGCACACCCTTTGAAAAGTCAGAGCGGACAATTTAAAGACAGACTGACGCAAGGTCTTCGCAATCCCTTGAAGATTTCAGAGTCTTTCACAACGCTAATAATGCAGTGATCAGAGGTCGTCAGTCTTCTTTTATTGACTGACTGGAGGTAGGTTTTTTTTGTCTCACAAAGGAGCAGCATACTGGGAGGCAGCAATGCGTATTGCATATTTTGATTCGATCTAGGTCCTCAAGCATTTTGATCCTATCAGTCATAGATCTTGAATTGACATAAAATGATGCATTACAGAATTATTTAAATGAAGCAATGACTTCTGTGGAGCTAAAAGTTACATGTGTGTGTGTGTGTGTGCACAGAATGGGTAGAGTACCTTTGTGTGGAGCCTGGCTGAGCGGAGAGCGGGGAGGTGACGGGGCTCTCTGTCAGCATGCTGGCCCAGGTCTCATCTCCCCGGCCCAGCTCCCCGGTCACCCAGTCAGGCAGGCCCGCCGTGCTCTGTTCCACAGAGTGCCCACACAGGGGCTCGTCAAAGTAGATGGACTGAGAACAGAAGAACAATAATCACACCATTAATCAGGTTTGTTCAATTGTTCAAAGGGAAAAAAAACATATCTAAAAACACATTTCGGATTTTTACGAAATATTATGGGGCGTGTAAAGGCAATAGATCTTTTTTTTAAATAAAATCCCAAAGTCAGTATGAGCTATTTGATGTCAACATGATGTCTGCAGTATCTTGAAATAAATGAGTACGTCACCATATAGGTGGGGAGAGTCTTGAGGCTGCCTGCCGGGGGCCTCTGGGTGAAGGGCCCCTCCAGGACCCCTCTACGCAGCATGTACAGGAGCAGACGGGTGTATGCGTTGCGGTTTTTGTGCCCCGTAAGGCCCGAGCCACACATCCCAGGCTCACACAGTTTCTTAATCCACAATGCACAGCGCTGGCGGTCTTTGAACAAAATAAAAATGCAAAGTAAATTTCAAAACAACATTTCAATAGTGCTTTAAATCACAACAACCAAATGGTACTATGAGGTTTCAAAAACAATATTGTGAATTGTGAATCTTTACAGAAATTGATATTTGTTTTGTTTGTCTTTCAAATAATTTGTCTATATAAACGTAACAGGGTTACCAAGTTGGGTTCATTTACAGCCTACAACCTATTGGGGAAAGCAATCAAATCATGTGGACCCTGCATTTAAATATAAAGACCCTGAAGCACTTTTTTCATTTCCATAATGATGTATCAAATTGACCCAAATCTAGTTTGAAGTCAAATTAACACATTCTATACACCTATGGACACAAAACAGTAAAAAAAAAAACATGACTTACCCAGTCATACATGTTAAAGAGGGTAATTTAATGATTATGAATTAGATTGCCAAACAAAAACACTTGATTGCCACTTTATCAGAATGAAACTTTCTTCAACCACCACAAACAAATACATTTGTGATTGTAAGCAAGTACTTGACCTCCAGTAACACTAAAAAAGCATTTTCAATCACATGATGCATTAGGCTCAGCTGGTAAACCTTGTAATCGAAGACAGTTATGAGCTGCTGATATTGTGTAACATCAAAGTTTACAATATTGCCCATGTGAACCTTCTAAGTACCGGTTACACCAGGTGTAAACATATTATCAGAGCTTGAAGTGTAACTCTGCAAGAAAATATCTTAAATCATTAAATAACATGACGATGTTTGCAATCTGGTAAACGACCTATGGCTTGTTTACCTGTCTTGTGGGGCAGTTTAAGGACAAACGGTTTCATGTCCACTAAATAATGGTCAAACTCCGAGTCCAGTTTATCCAAGGCGTCTTCATGAGTGGTAGTCATGTTGTCCTGTATTGTGGGATGCACAAATGGAAAAGCAGCTTGTTTAAAACAAAGCAAACTAGGCACAATTAATTAAGGATGCTCCATTGCTATTTAGACCAGACAACTCGGTAAAGACTACTCAGAAAATACTACTCAGACTACTTGATTGCTTTCAGGCTACTGTCGGTGTTACGCAGAGCCTAACTGTGTAAAGTTACTTCCATACATTTGATTTGCCTCGTTTTACGTCTGAGCTGCATATTCCAACACCCCCACAAGCGACGACAGTTTAACCAGGGAGGACGCCACCCTCCCAGATGTAACGTATCGTGAGTGACCGACACTCAGAACTGGTAAGCTAGATAAAAAGTTAGGATTGTTTTGCAAAGAGAGCAGTGCTAGTTTGGCTAACAGTATAGCATTGCTGAGCGCGGGATTTGTATTCTACCATTCTTTCTTAGAGGTCACAAGCCACGTAACAAAAGCCAACATCTACAACGATTGCATACATAATTTGAATTTGTGATGTATTAAAAAAGTATTTTCACTTACTTTGTGCAGTTTGAAATTTCAACTTCCTCCCTCGCCACATCCGTTTTCCGTAAACAGTGAACAGCGTCTCCGTTGGCATAGGAACTGTCAATGGTCACGTGACAATTAAAGAAATCTACATAAATAAAATTGGTATGCTTATACCAATTGTGTTAGATTTTTTTTTATATATATTATTGACAAACTAAATTAACAATTTTTACGTACCCAATAATACAAAGGGGTTAGTTGCTGTTCAAAGGTTTACACCTGCACTCTGCGGGATGGCCACACGGTGTCATTGCAGACTTTCAGACAATTTGACATAAATTGAAATAGCTGGATTTGTGGGAATATAACCTATTGACGTCACTTGCAATGAAAAAGAAGCGCTCAGCTGAAGCGCAAGCAAAGGGAAACCCGCTGTCTAGTCCAGTGGCTCTCGTGCAGCTACAATAGCACTTGACACGAACTGACACTATACCCAAACGCATCTTGGTATTGACTAGGAAAAGGCACCAAACAGTTGGGCCGTGCACTTTTTCTATGATGGCTGATCTTTTACATTACAATGATTCTACAGCAGGAGTTGGGAACCGTTTTGCTCGCAAAGGTGCTCTGCGGCAGAAGAATGTCCATGAAGTGAAAAACCACAAATTTACCGCCAGGTTTTTCAAGCAACCGACGTTCTGCAGTCACTGCACAGACTTTATTTGGTAAGGATCTATTACTATCTGGACACTTGTCCCAACATTTCCTATAGCTACTTTATAGTGTGAAATTAGTTATTACATGCTATCTGATTTTTATGTTATTGTGCACTTTAAAAATTGCATACGTTTTTGAATTAAGATTAAGTAATGCATCTCTAATGCCCCATGCCAATGTCAGTTGTAGTGTTAGCACTCAGAATAAATTAAGATTCCAAACAATCATTTTGTTAGATTTCACTGATCTAATTTCCAAGTTACCAGTTATGAAGGAATCAGTTAACTTAACTAATGCCAAGTAACGGTTTCAAGTCAGATATGTGTATATACTTCATATAAAATGTACAAACTTTTGTAATGTTATCTTCTCCGTATTTTGTGCATTCCATTTAGTGTTTATATTGAAACACTTTAAAAGTGACTGGACCCTTCACAACACTGCCTTACCATGCTTTCATGCCTTTTACAGGGGATTTGGGAAACAAGGATTTCAGTGCCAAGGTAATCCAACTGTTTTGTGTTTGAATTATGGTAAATAACGTGAAAAAAATTTGAATCTTTCATGAAATTTTGAAGCTCAAACTGAAATGTTGAATCACACAAGGTTCATCAAGGCAGACGTGTTGGTCTCTCAGACTTTAGTTTTTCATTACTGTTTAGCTTGCACGACCAATTAAAACAAAATCAAATGTGGTAGTTATTAAAGTGCAAAACATGTTTAGCTTTACGATTTGCCTGAAAATAAGATCATGGTTGAAAGAAAAACACATTTGATCAACCCTTAGCGTACGCAAACCTGCATGATCTGCTCAGACTGCGCCACTATTTGACCGGGACCGTGAGTGCCCATCAAACTGTAACTGCAGCCAGTGTATAGACAGTGTGTTAACTATTCATCCTGCACCAGGAACTCCAGTGCTTTAGGGCAGCCATCCAAAGTAAACACCATACTGAAAGATTGTAGATCTGAGGGCTCTCTTCACCGTGATAAGCCATCGTTGTGGCTGAGAGGGGTTGGAGAGGCACTGACACAACCACAGTGTTCCTGCCCTGGTACTAAATCTAGGATATCACTTCTATGAGGGTAGAACCCTCTTCTTCGTTGACAGCTGTTTCACTGCATGGCAAGTATGGGGTGTGGTGGTGGTGGGAAGGGTAGCCTGTGGTATGACCTCGCCGTATGGCCCACTTTGCTGCTGGGCAGCTCTTATGGCTCTTCCCCTGCATTGCTTTGTGGAAGATCATCACCCCGATTCTGGATGCTACTGACCGGAGGTCTTTTATTTCTGGGTGATGTTGGTGTAAAGTAGAGGCTCTGGAGGAGCAGGGGAAATGTAGCACTGTCAGGCTTAACTAGTCCACAATATATTGCATCCTTTACAAATTGTTGTATCTCAGGAACATCGGGTGTATTCTCTCTGTGAACTGGAACTGCCATTTGGGAGGTTTGGCCTTCACTGGTTGGCACAAAGGTTTCCATTGGCATAGGCCACAGGAGTAATGAATGAAGTTGAAAAGAGAGTTGTTTAAAGCAAGATAAATATTAGGATGAATCATGTTACCAGGGATTCAAATGTATTACTATGACGTTCCAGATGGTTGGCACGCAGTGCTACCAAACAACAAACAAAACTTAAAAAGATACCGACTGCATAGAGTGACTAAACATTAGTCAACTATAAATTAAATGTATTCTAAAGACACGTCTTACATAAATGCACACCTAGCAAGTAGTCCCAAAGCCAAGGCTGGAAATGCTGTTGTAATTCCAGCTAGAGCACTGTTGTTCAAACCTGTAATTAGATATGCACCTTATTCACTCTAATGGCATGTCAAAGAGACAATTGAGGGCAACTACTTGCAAGTAAAGTTAGTATTATATTACATATTTGGTTACAAAAAGCAGTTGCCAATGTCCTATTTTGACATATAAAACGATTGCTCGCCATTGATTGATTCAAGGTATCTTTTTTACAGTAACAACTTAACTTATTTGTTTAATGTTATTGTGAGTTGTTCAATGAATTACTTCTTGATAAGGATTTTTTTTAAGAATGTTATTCTAGAAGGCCCCATAAACTGTGTCAACGTCTTTCACTTATATATTCATTCTTAATCCATAAGCTTGAGGCTTCAAACATGGCCAGACCCCGGGGAGTGTGGTCGTGGAGCAAAGAAAAGAGCGTTTGCTCTCCTCATAGCAGCCCACCCTCCTGCAGTCCGTCTGCTTTGCATGAGAGCTGCAGGCGTCGTGGTGCCCATCTCATGCCAATTACAGTCAGGACATTGGGTCACGTCACAGTGAGGCTCCTGCCAACACACCTGCAGGCCTAATTAACTGTCAGCTCACACAATGTTGACCTGGCTCCAGCTGGTACTAAGGTAAGATACATGTAGCCCCATTCTATCCTTCCAGCAATGCGTCGATTAATTCAAAAGGTACTGCACCCCTCCCTGGGATTAAGAAATATGAACAAGATATATTTTGGAGCAAAAAAAGAGACTTTGAGTTATTGTTGTGTTGTAGCATGCCTGTGCATGCTTGTAGGTGTGTTTGTGCGGAAGGTGTTTAATATGACAACCATGGGAAAGCTGCAATGTGATCAGTGGGAGTTCACGTGTTGGTGTGGCTTGCCGTCTGTGTGCTGCGGATGTGTGCCAAGGAGCACAGCGTGGCGCATTGGCTAATGCGGAGAGTGCTTTTGGTGGAGGGAGCGGCGCTATAGAAGGCTTGGCTCTTGGCTACGGCTGGTCTGCTCCCCCTGGTATGGGGCGTGGTGGGCCTCTTTGCCCTGCCTTCTCTGCGGGGCGGACAGTGGCGTTGGGCAGTGTGCTCTGTTGCACTGTGGACGGAAAGTGCACCGATGAACATCCACTGACTGTTCTCATTCTAGCCTATGCACAATCATAGATTTTATATTTGGTTGCTGGGAGGCGAACCAAGGTACCACACATTTGAAATTTGTAATAGTTTTTTTCTGATGTCACTTTGTCTGATGTCATGATTGCTCAGACACGTTCAAAGAAGAATCATCTCAAGAGGGTTATATCAATTGCATTGTTTTTGCAACGCCTTTTAAATCATTGTTCACTCCCATTCTTCACCCTGTAATTTGGACCGAATTATGCTGATATCATTCAATGCTGAAAAACGGTTGTGTGTGTGTGTGTGTGTTTGTGTGTGTGAGTGTTTGTGTGCGCGGGAAGGTGTGTATGCCTGTAGGTGTGGGGGGCACAAATTACTGTCAGAGCGTTTGCCCTGAAAAACAGTTATTGGATGGATGATCATGCGCATGTTCCGTGATCATTCACTTGATCCATCTCCCTGTCGGCCCGTTATTAGTTTAATGGTTGCTCAGCCGTGGGTGAGACCTGGGCTGCTGACAGGATCCCACTGTGCAAGAAATGCTTGGTAGCAGGCTTTCCTTCTCCTCTGCGTTTCCCCTCGCCCACCTCCAACGCGCGGGGCTGTCGCGCTGGAAACGTCTTTTATTGCCGAGGAGCTTGGCGTGGGCACAGGAGCAAACCCTCGGAAACCCGACGTAAATGTGGTCATCGTTTCTCCATCACTGTCTCTTATTCATACGTCCTTTCGAGACATGCTTTTTTATTAGCGGTGTATTTCTTTTGACAGAGCTGCTTTTCGGGTAATATTGAGCAGGTTGAGCCTCATAATTGCTTTAATTATTTATTTGAAAGAATTAATGCATTGGAAATTGTGCGTTGAGTGTAAACATTGGTTCAGCTAACAGACATCATAACAGGAATAGTAGGAAGAGTACATTGCTAATCCAATTTGAACAATAAATCACGACTGGACTGGACTGTTAGTGTTAGCGAAGCAAGTAGCTCCTTTTCCCCATTCTATTTTGGTCTGTGTTGAAAGGTCATTGGCAGCGGTCCACGGTCCACCATGGAGTCTCGATCAGTGACACATCCTGTCATATGTACGCTCCTTTTTTTATCCAGTCATATGCTCTCTTTTGAGCCCTTTGTCCCCCTGTCATTCACATCGTTCCAGGATGTCGCTGCGTGTACCGATTTCACCTCATATTGTGCTCGTTCTATTTGTCCTTTATGTCTCCTGTGAAGAATATCCACCCATTTTACTTCTTTGTGTTTCTGCAGTGAATCTCCCTTTCTTTCAATTAACTCCATATTTATGAAGATTTGGCAACCTAAAGTGAGTTAGCGTATGTTCTACACCTCTAATGTATGACTCAGAACTCTGGTTGAAAAACAGGCAGGTGGACATCAATGGAGATGCCCTCAAGAATGATCTCTTTGTTCTTTGAATCGTTTTGAACATGAAGACAAACTAGATTTTTTTAAAGGTACCAAACGTACAAAAATTCAGCAATATCTGAAAATGTGCGGCCTTACATCTACAGTGATGGAAAGATCTACTGCCCTGGGACATTTTATGGGTCTTCTCATGAGTGTGTGTGTGTGTGTGTGTGTGTGTGTGTGTGTGTGTGTGTGTGTGTGTGTGTGTGTGTGTGTGTGGGTGTGTGTGGCTGTGTGTATGCATGCATGTGTATCCACGTCACAGGATCCCTCCCAGTCACAGGGATGACACAGAGGTTCTGCAACTCCCCCCCGCCACCACCACCCCTCGCCAACCTCTCCCTTCCCCCAAGTGGCCTTTGAAGTGGAGCGGCTGTGGAAATGGCAGTGCCATCTGGAGAGCACAGGGCTGGGGGCAAGGGAGGAGAAGTGTCTGGACACAAAAGAGAGAAGGAGAGAGGGAGATGGCAGGGAAAGAGTATACAGAAGAAAAAGATGAGAAGAGAAAAGCTCACAGGGAAAGAGCCAAAGCTGGTCACAAAGGATGGGAAAATTGGATGAAGACTGGTTATGTTGGAAGGATGAGTGTGAGAGTGAGACGTGAAGAAAGTTAAAGTCCACTTTGGAAGTTATGGCTACCAGTTGTGAGTTTTGGCAGTTGTAAACTAAGCAGCCTGGATACTCAGAGAGCAGATGAAAGAGAGGCTGTTGACAGTATGAGTGCGTATTATGTCTGGAGGGTAACGATGACCAAGTGCTGACCTTTAAACCTCTAGGCGTGTTTTACAGTCTGATCTCTCAAACTAATTGGTCTTTAATCTTTCCAGTGCTAGTATACAGCATGCACAGTATATACAAAGGGTCCTTAGTACAGAGGTGAGCGAACGTAAATGGTTTAATGTTATTTATGGTCCAAAGAAAAGTTTGACGTGACATGATATTGCAATTGCGGCAAAAGTACAAGGCGGGCGTGCTGCCTATGTCGCAATAACGATTTGGCTTCAACCAACACATTTTTACATCTGTAAGAATTCTGTAAACAACGCTTTGTAAATTGGCCGCTATAAATAATTGTATTTTAATATGTAGTAACAGTATGTAATAAAAACAGTTTAAACTTAAACATTGTACATCCATCCATCCATTAGCAATACCGCTTATCCTACGCAGGGTCTCGGGGGAGGCTAGAGCCTATCCTCCCAGCGACATATGGCGAGAGGCGGGGTACACCCTAGACAGGTCGCCGGCCTATCACAACTAAAGCGTTATATGATAAATAAATATCACTTTAAAATCCCCGCTTTGAAATAACGAGCTGGCTATGCAGTGAGTCCGTTTGGATTGCATCTCTCACTCTGCCATAGACCATCTGTTCTGTTCCAGGCCTCCCGAATGGCAGCTTCACTTACACCCGTCACATGAGTGTACTTGCTAGGACATGAATATGCTGTTTCCAACGAGTTGAATATGTATGTGCCACCCTTCAGCACCGCAGACACCAGTTCATTGTAGGTAGCTGGGCTAGCGGAACATTTCATCTCCCGGGGGATGGTATCATGTATGTGTCACTCACCATGACACACGTTTGCAACCAGGCAAGTCCTAATGGCAGCGTGGGTGGGGAGCCAATCACCTCCTCCCCCATCAACAGAACTGTGGTCTTCATCAACCAATCATAGAGCAGCAGTGTGGGGGTGGTGCACGTGGTGAGGGACAGCTTGCAGTCAGGCAAATGGTAACAATGGGCATTCTACCCTAGGCCCTTGCTGGAGGCTCGACGCCTCTTTTTGAAAGCGAAACACGGATAAGTTTGACGCCGCTCTCTGCTTTGCCTTTGACCATGGGCTGTCTATTAATTCAGCCATTTTGTTTTGTCCACTGGGATTTGGCTATGGCGTTCTACTGTTAGTTTTCCTTAAACCAATAATTGGCCTTAAGTTTTTGTGTCGATCTGAAGATATGTCCCCAGCGTTTGTGCTGCTAGACCTGCTTTGCAGACAATGCTATTGAACGATGAGGTCCTCCAGTATATGCAATGGAGGACATATTGTCAAAAAGTCAGAAAGCCCCCTAGTCTAATAGCCTGTTTCATTATATTATCAAATTTTTCCCCAGAGCTTCTGGAGTGAAGTGTTTACTCACTTTGTTTTAGTTTACCCTGGAATATCAAGGTATGTGAAATTAACACTATTCCAATTGGCCCAAAAGGGGAATATCTGAGAGCAAAGACATCTATGTGACCACAGATTATGAAACTTAATGTGAAAAAGCTTTAAAGTTTTCACCACAGCAGTTAACCCCACAGCAGGCCTTCTAAAAATGAAGTTCATTGAATTTCTGTGGTAGTGTGTAATGCTTTAGACGTTTTAAAGTCTTGTTCTGTTTTGCATAATGGAGGTTTTATCTGATAGGGGGTCAGTCAAGGTAGAAAGTAAATGTTTGTGTAGCTCCAGTAATACAATCCAGTGATCACACTCATATTCAGGATTTTTTGTTGACACTTTGACACAGACTGTAATTTACAATTAGTCGGAGTGGTCTAACACTGACTTTGATCGTCTTTTAACAGGGTTATACGTTGGTCAATCTTTAAGGCGAAATCTTACTCGGAGGCCGGGCCATGATGTTATTACTTCAAAGATGTGTTTTTCAGCCAGGAAACAGATCATAATCATTAACTCCCATTAAACTTGTGATCAGAAAATAACTCATTGGCCTCACGTTGGATGATTGACAGCCCACTACTGTAACTGTCTGCGCTCTTTCATTTGAAACTTTCTCACGGTAATCTCCTAACATTCAGCAAGCTCAGCTCTCCATTTTACCAGCGCCATGGCGGGCCTCTCATTAAAGATGGCTCTGTGAATCAGGAGAAATCATTAACACACTCCTCAGTATGTCAGTCGCATCCAGTCCCTCTCCCTACCGACTTCAATGGCATTAATTACACCAACAGCGAAGGCTTAGCCAGCCAAGATAATTATGTGTAATTCTGCCTCTGCTCGTCTCCGCTGCGTGCTCCAAATGTCCCTCTCGAGTGCCTTCTTCAGGCTGTCTGTCTTACTCTGCTCGCTGCTGACGGCACTGTCTCAATTTGGTGGCTCTGTTTGTTTGGCATCAGCTCCGGGAACTGTGGGGTGTTCGCAGACAGGACACTTTGATATGCTCTGTTAAACAAAAATACCCCTTCTCTTTAGTTCAGGTGAGTGGCAACGAAACTGGTTTACTTTGTAATCTCCCAACGCTTATGGGGAATTGGTCAGTCTGAAGAGAATAATACTAATGCACACTGTTATTTAGAATTTATGGAAATGTAAACTATTTTGTTACACATTTATAGTTACATGCAGAACAAGTTATTTCAAGGGAATCAAAGGGAAAAGGTATTCAATTCCACATCTTTGCTTAATAGGCCAACCAGCCATCCAGCATTCTGGAACAATCCTCCCCAGTCCACACTAAACATAATTACAATTCTTCTCAGCAGCCTTCACCTCTGCAGAAATGAAATGGTCCCCACTGCACACAACAGAAGTCCTCTCGCCCCTGTAACAGACTAGGGAGCTCAGAGAAATCCTCTGAGAATAGCAGAGGATGTTTGGATTCAGAGAGGACTCGGAGGCCGTTGGACTTCAGATGGTGGAGATGTGAAGTAGTCAGAGCGTGAAGAAAGGAAATGGAAGGGCAATCTTCTCAGAAACCAGTAGGGGGGAAATAATGTGTCCTTTTGGGAGTGTGCCAGTTCGGCTAGGAATCTCTCGTGTCCCAACTGCCACACAGGATCTCCCTTAAGAGGCCCCATAGCAGTGCACGGTGCAAGCTGCCGTCACTCCAGCGACACGATGTTAGCGGCTGTGTTCGGCCAGCTAATGGTCCACTCTGTGGCAGCGAGGCTGCAGACCCAACCTTTCAAGAAGATCCCCCCCGAACATGAATAAAACAACCAGAGGATTTCTCCCCTCTGAGTCCTCCATTAATCTCCGGCTCGCTCCCCGCGCTGTCCTGATCAGCCAGCACGGCGCCGGCCGGCGTAACCACTCGCGGTTCCCATGGCAACAGTGCCGTGTTTTATTCTGGTTTTTTTCCACCCACCCCGAGCCGGGAGCCCTGGCACGGGCGACGGGTGTGTCCTTGGAGAACACAGAGAGAGTCCACGCCCACGTCTTTAAATAACCCATACCACCACATGCCACACGCGCTCCGTCATCACCACCCTCCTCTTCGTCGTTGTCACTCTCATCGGTGATGGGTCAACACACTTAAGTGCATATCTGAATGTGTTTAGCTGCCGACTCCCAGGCCATGTCTTAACCATCTCTTGGTGAATTCCATCATCTTCATTATTCCACTATGAAGATATCCGTTCAACCTCATTATGGAACTATGGATGTCGGAGAAGGATATTATAGTCCACAGCACAGCACAGCACAGCTAAGCACCATCATGTTAGAAACGCAGAAAAAAAATCAGACGTGACAGATTTGAATCTGGAAACCACTCGTCCTGTGCAGTAGTCTCCGCGACTGCCGTCAAAACGCTCAATGGCATACGTCGTTTTGTAAACCATCTCCACTCATTATGGATTGTGGTTGCATAACCCAATGTCATCGTTGCAACATCAAAGGCTTTTTTTTCTCCTCGACCTCAGCTGTGTTTTGGGGGGGGGGGGGGGGCATCATATGGGATGCGGGGGCTAATTGTCAGGGCGCTGCCCGTGTTTTTGCTGAGACACAATGTTACAGTGTAATGAGATGACACATGCTTTCTCCTGCTCTGTTTTCCCAACAAAACTGTACAGAATGGAGCCTTAGAGAGCTCGTGCTTAGAGGAAAGGGAGCAGTGAGCCGAAGAGAAAAGCGCGTGTACGTGCGTGCGTTCGTGCGTCCGTGTGTGTGTGTGTGTGTGCGTAATAGAGATAGAGAGCGAGGGTGACGGGAGCAGTCACAGCACTGGGATTCAATCACTGTAGTCACCAAAAACCGCTCAAAGACAAAGTGGCTGATCCCAGACTAGATACAGCAGCGGTGCCGTCACGCAGATGTCTCATCACACCTCCATGTCGGCTTCGCCAGCACACTGTTGAGATCTTCTAGAAGCTAAAGCTTCCGTTCAATACAGACGCTTAGTTGTGAAGGTGGGGTTTGAAACCGTCTTAGTTTGTGCTGTTCCGTGTTCCCCTAATGAGGGTCTAACCAAACAGGAAGTGGGGCTCTCTGACTGTGTTTGACCTGGCCTGCTTTTGTTTTTAAAACTCCTCACAAGGGAATAAGGAACGAACAAAAAAGAATGGTAGTTATTTGCTTTGTGCTCCACTGTCTTCTAGTTTCCCAAATATGCGTTTGATTATAAATTGGTCTGGTGAGCCAGCTTTCAGGGTTGTTTTCATCTTTAATAATAAGCTACCCATGGTTCATGTAACTGGTAAAACTATCACTCCAGATCCCAGCATTGTATCAGTGTTAACAATCTGACACCATGGCTACCGCACATTTCTTTCTGGTGATCATCCTGTGTGAAGCTTGAGGTAAACGGATCGATATTTATCGTTGGTTTGTGTGTGTGTGTGTGTGTGTGTATGTGTGTGTATGTGTGTGCATGTGTGTGTGTGTTTGCGTGTGTGGGTGTGAGAGTAAGAGTGGTGTTCAACTCTGGGCTTTCTATTCTGGTGTAGATTAACTCCCCTGGGGGAGCTACAGTACCGCCACGGTAATGCTCTGCTTGTCTCAGAGTCCACCTCAGTCGGGCTTTAATGAATTCTGCCACGTTCACACTCATCTATTCCTGAGTCTACCACTGTCATTCTTGCCCCACTTAAGGTGCATTTGAGGAGTCACCACTGCGTGTGTGTGTGTGTGTGTGTGTGTGTGTGTCTGTGCTTGTATGTATGCGTGTGTTAGCGTGTGTGTGTGTGTGTGTGTGTGTGTGTGTGTGTGTGTGTCTGTGATTGTATGTATGTGTGTGATAGAGTGTGTGTGTGTGTTTCTGTGTGTGTGAGTGACTGTGATTTTATTTATGTGTGTGTGTGAGAGTGAGAATGTTT
>JAVQJS010011541.1:0-12976 GCA_036024795.1 Galaxias rostratus | reverse complement strand
TTCCATTTCTTTCTTACACTTTTTCTTTCTGTCATCTTACTCGCCTCATCGGCTATCTTCCTCCCTATCCTTTCCTGTCACTTTTAAGTGAAATTGTGATCACTTCTTTGCATAAAGTTATTATAAACTAGTTGTAAAGAACACACTAATTGTACTTGCATTAATGTTGTATGGCATTCTGTAATTTGTGTACCGGTAGTAAATAAAATCTTTTCAGTCAAACTGCCATTGCCGACTCCCTGCGGTGTGTAATGTCTTTACTCATCAGAACAATGTGATTAGCTCTATGTAATAAAGCATTACAATACTCCACTTATCCTCGTTTAATACATTCTTTGAAATAAATGTTATTCCTGAGGGGCTGAGTTTAGACCTATGACCATTGTCTAAAAAATAACATTAAGGGAGAAAATGGTTCTTGTTTGACCTACTATGCTTAGGGAAGTGTGCGATGTTTAAGCACCATATCGCCTGAAACATCTCAATGGAAACTTTAAGATACCCAAAATACTTCAGATTTGCTTTTGAAATGACCAGTTGCCTATCTGTGGAAGAACGTGGTGTTCGGGTAGGATGCTAAAGTTCTCAAACGGTACATTCAAATGTAATAGAAATTATGTGGCAAACAAGCCGCTCTCATATTCCGAAAGGGAAATATTAATGGGGCCTATTATGC
The DNA here is from genome assembly GCA_036024795.1 of Galaxias rostratus. NCBI lineage: Eukaryota > Metazoa > Chordata > Actinopteri > Galaxiiformes > Galaxiidae > Galaxias > Galaxias rostratus. Next base: position 12,300 of record JAVQJS010011541.1, on the reverse strand, counting down.
TTTTGGAGTTGTCCCCTTTACTTTAGTCTGTAATATAGCTTTATGTGCATATAAAAGGTCTTTAGTGTTACAAATCCCATAGTTCGCCAAAGGGTGTTACTCTCCCACACAAAATACTGCTCTTGCTGCCTGAAACAGTTAATTTGTAGTCCAGCATTTTCTTTCGAAATGTATGTTTAGCACACCCTCAACCAGAGCAAAACAGAGTGGGGGCAGAGAGGTTTTGCCATGTCCAGAAAATACTTGCTTGTTAAAGGCAAAGGCAAATTCCCTTAGTCTGGCCAACTGACCAATCAGAGCAGACTGGGCTCGACGGTATTAGGGGCCTTAAATACACTGGAGTTAAAACGGAGCGTTTCAGAGAGGACCAATAACGGTGCTGCATATCCAGGCAGTTTGGAAAAAATCATTGTTTATTGAACATATAAACACATGAACCTATTCTAGTAGACCTCCTAAATAAAGGTAGAAACCTGATAATTTGCCCCTTTATTGACGTGATGGAAATAGAAAAAAAAAGGCTAAAAAAAGCAAATTAGTAGTATATCTGTGCATCCTTATATCTCGCAGCCTCTTCCAATGATTCTGTGTAGATCACCGTCCTCGAGTAATGATAGGATTCCCTGGCCTACAACAATATATGGAGGAGGACATAGGTTTGTTCAGACAGATTCACATACTACTTTAGCTATTTAAGATTTTATTTTACAGAGCACTTCCTGTTAAGGCTTCAAACATATCTTACTTCAAAGCTGAACAGCCACCTGGCCGACCTGAGCAACCTGGACGTCTTCCAGGTGGAATCTTTCCTCGTGATTTATTTTTGTTGTTCTGGTCGTCTTGTGGTACCACTTGTCTCTTTGTTCTGGGTATTTCAAAGATTGGACTCAAATAGGCCTGTATATGTATATTGATGAAAGGAAGATCGTAGGTGAATCTTTGAAGTTCTTAAACCTGTATAACTTTACAGCTTTCAACTGTAATTTTCATACAATTGCGGGAGATGCACTTGATTCAGACAGATGGTTACATGCCATGCTTGCCTTCAAAGTAAATAGGTGTACTTAGATGACTTTGTCTCTTTATTTTGCCTTGTTCACAACTTCAAACTTTGCTTCAAGGTAACCCATATTGTAGGATTGATGATACGATGATGAGTATAGATAACACCGTATTTTAATTCTATTACAGACATCTTAGGTGGGAAATATTTAACTCTGGCCGCCACTTACCCTCCTCTCAGTGGGCTCTCCTCTCTTGTGAACTGTTTTCACAATGCTTGGATCTTCAAAAACCTACAATTTAACATTGGGGAGTTGTGAAAAATATTTTATGTAACCAAAAGAGTAATTTCTGAAATCCTTTTACCTTAGTTTGTGTATCTGCCTGTCCGTCCTGGACATCGAGGGAAGCAAGAATTCCAAAAGCCTGCAAAGCCATCACCAGGGCCAGTAGCTGGATAATCTTGTCCATGATGGCTGATTCACTAAGTAAGGAAACTGCTCAGAGCAACCCCTTTAATATTCACACAGCCAACCACTTCTATAGAGGGAATTTCCAAAACTACATAAGCTGATGTTGTTTTTCATTTGAATATTTTACTTTTTTATTTTCCCAAATATGACGGAATAGTTGTGCTGCGTCAGAAACTTGCACAAGAGAAAACAGATGGTATGGGAGGAGGGCAACTCAGAGACAGATATATCAGAGACAGAGACAGTCTTCTTGATCAGATAACAAGGCCTGGCTTTTGGGTTTTGTGCATGTGAACAAGGTCATAAAACTTTTACATTAACTTATGGGTCTGGACAGAGCCCCTTCCCTCTTTCAATGGTGACTATTCTACCAGAGAGCCAATCTACAGTATCTACCCTAACAACCAAATCTGAATATTTTTAGGATTAAAACTGGCTGTTTACCTAAACAATAATTAAACAAGGACATTGATAATGAGTGTACAGTAATATTCTGTTTGAAATCACAAGTTTTTTTAATAATTATTATGCTTTTGTATTACAAGATAACTTGTGTTTTTCAGCTAGCGTACATACTGTTTGGTACTAAAACATTCCAAGTAGACGGACTTTGCATGACTTTATAGAACAAGTTTGATCATCGAAGTACATGGATTTAGTGAAAGCTTTATAAATTCCATGTGGTCACCTATACACCTTGGTCCATTTGATAAAAGTAGACTCAATGGGATAAAACTTTGCGATAAACATATCATGAAGAGGGAAAGGTCATCCCTGCAGAGATCACATGTGATTGTGCAACAGATTCAACCATGCGGTCAGAGTCCCCACAGGACTTCCAGGGGCATGGACATTCTCCAGGTCCACAAAACACCTGTTGGCTGGATGGACAACAGGAACCCGCCAACAGCTCTGCGAGGGCCCCTTCCATCTACATACTAAGTTGACAAGGTAGCCCAAAGCTGAACTTTATTTTAATTTTAATTATTCTCAACTATCTTTGTCTTCAAGAGGGTTGAGAGAATCATCTTTCAGTTTATAATCAAACAAAGATGTTTTCTGGCCGTCATGAGGTTTTAATTTGTTTGGACAAATACTGTAAGCCAGTTACTTTTAGTGTGAACTTCACTTCGCCTTTCCTCTGTCATACATTTTTAACTGTAAAATGCATGATCTTTACAGTAATTTCTGGATCTACCATTTTGTTGGACACTTGAAGCACAGGCAAAGTTTGAATACTTAATACTCAAAACAGGATAATGCTTCACCTGGGCTCTGTACCCAACCACTATGGAATTACCTGTGTGGTTCCAGACATGGGTAGTTCTTAATTATAAACCTATTATACAATATTATTAAAACATTAAAGATTACAAACAAAATTGATTGAGCTACACTTCTTTAATTGCTAGCAATGTGGGGTGGTAAAGTTAAACTTACAGGCTTGTCTTGACTCAATAAATGTTGCAAAATATGGAAAGCAGCTCAAATGGCATCCTTCTCTTTTTGGAAATCCCAAAATGTACATAAACTTTAGAGAAGTGGCATTGTAGTGATGTGCCAAATGTCTGTCAATGCTAAGTGTATTTCTTGCTACTTATCTGCCTCACAGCCACAGGTATAAGATGCCCAGGTATGTGTTTCATAAGTCTCTGTACCTTTATTTATGTGCACGCCATGATTTCCAGGCTCATGCCCTTGTTTTTGTACTGTTTTTGTACAATTCCCTTGACATTTACTGCCACAGCCTTCAGAGCCATGAGACAGAAGTTGAGAAAAAAGACTGGAATGCAACAATGCTTATAGCATGTAAACACCCAAACAAGGATAACATCAGGCTTGCTACAAAATAAGTATCCTCCGATCCAGTCACCACTTTTGCCTGACTTTGGAACTAGAAAGCAAGTATCTGAGAACAGAAAAGTTGGCAAAGAGTATAGCTGAGTGCTCACTGGTGTAGTTTACTGTTTTCAGACATACCCTGAGCGTTTATTTATACAGATGTAACCGACTTTGTGGAAACATATCTAGATGTGAACTTTTTTTGCTCCCTTAATTTCTGTGCAAGAGTCTGTCTATGTGGCCCATTTAGCTGAGAATTGTGGCCAATCTTAGCTGAGTGGTCAAGAAGTATGGACCACTACATAAAATTTGTTTTATCACAAAAATATAAGTTATTTTTCACATTTTATTTGAAAGAACCTGTCAAACTGTTCTCTATAAATATGTTTGCTTTGTTTGTAACTCTTACTTATAATTGTTCTACCACCCTTAATGGTGATGAGGAAAATAATTTGCTATGCTGTTCACTTACCATAAGATTTCTCTGTGGTGGTTCATGTTTCATTCTTTGCCCCACTTTACCCCTAGCAACCTGAAAACAAATCAAACTATTGTTGCATGTCAACAAGTTTTGTGCCAAAAATTTAAGATCAATTATTGTGATAGACAGTAAAATATTGAAGGGCGAGGGCCCTCCAACCTGATCTGTTTTAATTCTAAAACATAACATTTTATGTGTTGTTTTAATAGTATGACTTAACGTATGACGTAATGTGCGTAAGACTTAACGCGATGGTCACCTCATGATGTTAAGCACTATAATATAAAGCCATTGAACGCTCACCTCGCCAAATTCGAAACCAGATGTTCTGTGAAAAGTTCAATATCGTTAGTTACCGTTGGTTTGCCATGATTATTTTCAATACAGTGTTTCTATATAGTGTATTTTAATGGTTCCAATGGTCTGCTTGTCCTTAGGGCCCACAACCTAGGAGCTTTATTTGGCACATCTCGTGGAGGGCAGCAATGTGTTCCTCCAAACATGCCTGACGTCACCGCTGACCACAGAAGAAGAAGAAGGAGAAGAAGAATTTGTCTGTGTGTGACACTGAGGTAAGCACAGTTTGATTAGGTTTGCTTACTGCTAGCTAGACCACTGTCTCGTAGTTTCAGTCCGTTTTTGACAACGTCTCTAGTTTGCTCGAATATGTACGGTTCGAACATATACCGTACATTAACGTGTAGGCTAGCCAAGCATATGCCATGCAAGTAACGTTAGTCATCAATCGAGTCACTGAGAGTCGATAGACCAGCATCGGCCGGGTACGATATTTTGAAGAATCCTTACTCTACCATAAATGTGACACAAAATTAAGTGCTCGCCTCCATAATAATGAAATTATACTAGCTAACTATACGCTACCTACTTTCACGTTAGCATAGAGCATTCACTCAAGTCGTCGCGCATTTGAGGCTTTCACTAAGTAAACTCGCCTTACTACTGCTACCACACCGGATCGTATTAACAAGGATTTACGATCAGTAGTATCGTCTTATCATAATATGAAGAGTTTATTGTTATTACAAGCAATTTGAGACGTTAGAAAAACAACACTTTTTACTTTATAACGCGATAATTTTAATAATAAACTGGTGTTCTAGCTTGTCGGGGGTGGGGTTGATGATGTTGACATACCTGGGTCACACAGAGTAGAGAGATATTTTCCTCTGGGTTAATGCAATAATTTCCTTAGTAAATAGAATTACAACTATAGACATCTTCCCAATTTGCTCCAGTGTCTTTGAGTTATTAGGACGCTGATAACTCCTGCATTTTATTATACAAACAAGTTATTTGACAGGCATGAAAAGTTAGTATCTTGACATTTATTTTGGTTTTTGAAAGTGAACAATTTACCAATTAACTTGTAGCTACACACTAGGCCTACTTGTTGAATCGCTAAATCAGTTGCCGAGATGCAAATCAAATGCGTTTTGTCAAATGCTTCCTGGAACCACAGCACTGTGCTTAACTAGCTGGCTAGATAACAAGCCCATTCCTGCACCATGATCTACCTGAGCTTGTAGTTGAGGCTCTCACGGCCCGACTGCCGCTGAAACAACTGGGGATTACTTTTGCTCCTGCCCCTGTACTAGCCTTGCTCTCGTCTTATTGCTTCACTGTCCGTTTTCTTTTGTAGAATAATTAAATCCATTGTGCTGATTGTTGTCCTGCTGAATTAGTTAGCTAGAATGCCGAAATGACAAGCCCCGTAAGATATCATAGATTTTTTTTTTGGGCGAGGTTGGAATAACATGCTAGATTATGGGCAATGTTTTAGATTTTTATGTATTGGTTTTCTTATATTAAAATTGATTGGGGGCTAATCAGAATACATTAGCGGTAAAAGACCCAGACGCCCAGGGCTAATGAACTTGCAAAAGAATCATTTGTCTGACCAGTAAATATTTTCAGTTTAAAATTTAAATACAATTCAGTCGCAAATGCTACCCAATGACTTACATTATGTAGGCCAAAATAATATCTTTATGTAACTTGAGCCAACATATTTTAAATTGTTAAGATTTTACATTCTAGAAAGATTTTAAGCCAGATAATTGTTCAGTTTTTTTCTCCCTCTATATATTTATATCTCTCCTGCTAATTAAACATGTTGTCATATTATTCCAAGTCAGCTTGCACCATAAAATGAGACTATGGAAGAGCGAAAGCTGAAGAGAAAAAGTCCAAGGCCTTCCACCAATCAGTCAGGCCCTTCCGCCTCTTCTGCTGGTCGCAAGAACACTGCAGTGTCTGTTCGTCGCCCTGGTTTCAGCCAAACAGGATCTCACTCCAACCAGAAATCCAAAAATAGAAGGTACATCACCGAACAGCTGATGGCACCTGACAATATAAAAACTATACCTATTTGTAATGTGTTTTATACACGCCTAGCGCTCTACAGTAAGGTGGTGACTCAGGTTTGTTTGCCATTTTGTAGCACCTGCTATGGTGATGCCATGGCACCCATTTGGCACCAGACTTGTTCACCACACATTAGTTTTTAATCTACTGAGAGCCACAAGGGCCAAGAGAGTGGATTTACTAGCCATTTTGGAGCTAAGGGATGATTAGGTGGCCAGAATTGCTACAGGGCCAGGTTAGGTAATTTACCCAGATATTATCCATTATCTACCGCTTGGTGTCAATGAGCCATACCAACTACATACAGCTGAGAGATCATTCATAATTTAGCTACCAAACTCATTTCATGTAACCTTGAACTAGCTATTGTTTATTGACATGAATATAACTGACACTGCACTCAAACCTGTGTTCTAAGCGTGTCATAGCAATGTCATCGTTGTCAATGTGTCTTGCTGTGATAGGCACTATTTACATTGGCTGCATCTGTACTCTGTTGTATATGTTGACAAGTTATTAGGGTGCCAGCCTATGTGAATGTGTTGTTTTGCTGTATTAGGGGTGTGCGTGAGAAACCCAGGGCCCAGCGAGGCACAGCGGGGAAGACAAGCCAGACAGCAGCTCCCATCATCGAACACTCCTTCCTCACCGACGTGTCAGATGTCCAAGAAATGGAGAATGGACTGCTCAGTCTACTGAATGACTTCCACTCTGGGAAACTACAGGCCTTTGGTAAGACACCAGTTTGTCTTGTAGAACAGAAACCAAGAATGTCATATATGAAACCATGTCGGAATTAAACTATACCTTACATTAGCATTAGACGTTTTCTGGTTCCTGATCAATCCGTTTTGATTTGAATCCAATCTCAGTCACTGTATAAACATATCCCCGCTACCTGATGCCAGAAGATCTATTGTCACAATAACCTACTTTGGGTTGATTTTCTCAAGGTGAAGTGCAGTGTTGGCTTTGAAACACATAGACCATCTTTGGAATGTCCAGATTATACTTGTTTTCCTTTGGCTTCTCCCGTTTTAGCTGAGAGTCTCTGTGCTTTGTTGACCAATCCTTTCGGCTAACTGACCTTTGATGGGTGAATTAGAAGTAGAAGAGTGGGGGTCATTTCATAATCTTTTAAATTGTGAATGTTAAAAAAAACTTTACATTTGTTAAAATTTGGTGAATAAGACAAGGAACTGTAAACTTGCTCCTGAGTTCAAAACATACGAACAGTATCTTTCACAAATAAGAGCACGTGTTCACACTCCAAAAGGCATCAGTTCGAATCGCAAATGGAAGAACCCTGATTTGCATTACAACTCAACTATTCCAGCCTGCACGCAATTTCAGAACGGAAGCATTGATTGATGATTACCATATCATCAGTGACAACTTTGATTATTAGGAGACATTCATTATGACATTTCTTTTATCTTAGGTCTACCAAAAACCAGAACTACATATAATGTTCCCTGGAAACATCCCTTTTCTTTCTTTAATTCTAGGCAATGAATGCTCTATAAACCAGATGGAGCATGTCAGAGAGATGCAGGAGAAGCTAGCACGGCTGCACTTTGATCTTAATGGAGAACTGGACGAGATGCCTGTGGATCAGAAGAAGACTGCTTGTGATACCAATATGGACAAGCTACTGCTCAATGTAAGACAACCAGTGACACCGCTACCTACCTCAGGGTTTGTCCTGCCTCAAAATTAGGCAGGGGTGGTAGCATCCTAATCATCTGTAGTTTAAGCACGTTTTACATATGTATCCAACTTGTCTACATTTTTGACAAATTTATATCAAACTTACTAATTGGTTCTAATCTTTCACAGCTTGAGGAGCTGAGTTCTTCAATGTATCCTTTTGGCTGGTTGGAGTGCATTTATAAAAGGAGGGAAAGACAGGGCTTAAATCTTCAATTTTCCCATACCTTTACAACAATGTGGTATAACACGACTTCTCTGATGTTTCTCCTTAACCTGCCTTCTCCAGCCAGAAACTCAATCTTGCTGACAGCCAAGAAGTCCTGGCAGCAGCCAGTACCTCATGAATCTATCAAGTCCCCTCCACTGGCCCATTTCATGTCACTTAGTCACTTTGTATTGACCCTATTCAAGGGGCACTTAAGTGCCAAGATTGCATAGTTTGCACTTAAAAGATTACTTTATTTTTTCGTTTATATTGGTGTAATGCATTTCTTGTAGGTACTCATGGGCATTCCCTTGCATATACATCCACATGCATTTACAGATCAGTACCTCAGCCACATTACATCAAAGCTAATTTGAATGTCTTGAAAACAATGCAACTATCTTATTTAGCTTTATTATAAAACATAGCTCTATTTTTCAGGCTAAAGACACATCACCCTCTATAACACATTCCAATTTGGTAAGCAATAGGGCTAAACTGGACAGAATGTCTGTTCTTTTCACAGATTTGATCATGAAATGCTTGAAAATAGCTTATAGCTGTCATTTTCAAACTGGTTACTATACCTCTAGGTAATATGAATACACCAAGAATAGTGTTCTACACTTAGATTGTTTCTCGATTTGAATCAGATTAGTGTCTTTCATGGCTTCTTCCTTTACTTTTTGTGGACGCTAATCATTACTGTTTTATCAGAGATTTATTATCAGTACCATCTTAGCCCCAAATTTGTATTTCAAGACAAGTGTACATATCTTTTGAAAGTGCAAAGTGAATGTTTGTCACTGTGAGCACTGCTTTTCCATGTCTGAGACTTGAGAATGGAGGGTCTGATGCTTTGTGTCCAGGGGCTTTTGAAACTATGTGGGCTGGTTTGACTGCATGCAGTTTTAAAGAAAAATATTTTGATTGGTTGGTTTAGATTTAGTTAGCTTGTTTTTATGATAATATTCAATATGCAGAAAATATGCCATAGCAAGCTTTTGTCCTGCTTTGTTGTTAATGTAATGTGTAAATCACCTTTTGTCTTTTTAATTATTAATATACTTTATTGAAAGTGTAATTGTGGTAACAACACCTACTGAGTTTAACCAGAAGACCCGTGTAAATGTGTGATTTTATGTAACAGATTAAATATAATATCTCACACTCGGTTTGAACCGTACACATTCATTTTGGAGTCATATCTTTTTCGTAAAGTGCTTAACCCAAGAACCAACATTTACAAAACAAATGCAGGCTACCAGTGTGGCAAACTCATTTAGAATGTCAAGTCTTTAACCACTTCAACATGTGGATATATGATAACAGTAAAACTCAATAGATTTCTCTTTTTCTATAGTCACGTAGTAAGAGAACTATTTACATGCATTTCTCGAAACGCGATAAATAGTTAGAGCAACAGCTGTGTATGGCACTTATGTATGCTGCATTTATGGACTTTTTTGTAAGTAAATTACATTTAAAAAATCTGTTTTTATTATTGTTTAGAGATACATTCTTTTTAATCGACAAAGCTCTGTAAATGCCTTACAACAGGCATGACAACGCACGTTATAACCTCGTACTGCCATCACTTAAGATCGCTCCTTACTGCTGCTGCCAGCATTTTTATGTCAATACGGAATACATGTTTTAATATAATTTGGTTCATGCCACTGATGACATGGGCACATTTAATGTAGGCTCATCAGGGTTATTAGCTGGCTCTGACCCTTTTCACTCGATGTTTAACTAGAAGCACTATAATTGAGTGAAGACAAAGAAATCAGTGTAGAAACAAATTAAACGTAATTAATACACATTCTCACACCAATTACTCACTAAGTAAATGAATGACGCACACAATGTGAAATGTTCCTCCAAACATTGAAATATCTTTGGCTGACGCAGCAAATGCATATACTTTTATATGCTTAAAAAAAGCAGGCATTTTACTAAAAATAATGAAGAAAACATTGACGGTAAAAAATTATAGTAATCCTATTAGGATGCTGTACTTTCTACAAACGTCCGTTACACAAAATCATTCAAATGTGGAGCATGAGGTTTTGTTCGTAATGTAAAAAAAAAATGATTAAGTAAAAGGAGTAGTTCTAAAAAGAAAATAAGATATTGCTGTAAAAAAATATTTTAACGGTTAGTCTTGAATACAGACCTAATAAGTAATCCAGTAATGGCACACACTGTATTAAACCCCATTGTAAGACTAACTGCTTGGAGACATGTACACTTAGTGTCCACAAGAGGGAGATACCTTCATAAGTAATAGCTTAGTGTCTTAGTCGCCCCTCAACAAGAGGGGTAAGTTATACGTTTCTTCTAAACAAGTTGTCGGAAGGTTTGGAATCATGCATATACCATAATGGCCTGGCAGACCAGACTGGAAAAGAGAATAATCTTAGGTTACCTAATGATTATTATTTTATTATGTTTGCATACTTTAAATTAAAGTGTTTTTATAAGTACTTTACTCTTTTCTGGTGAGATTTTCAATGCCATTGTATGGTTTTATTCTGCCAACCCACACTACTTGATACATGTAAACTGTACCATGCCCACCCTGTTCCCTCATGGCTTTGAACATATTACTAATAATATACATTAGAGTACATGCCTTATTAAGAATTCAACCATAATACACGGATGGTGCAGGATATTGTCACAAGATACAAATCTTAAAGCAGTGCTGTGGTCGGATTCTCAGTACTAGTCAATGTCATCAACGGGTGTAACAAAAAATAGATTCACTTGGTTACAATGTTTTGCGGTACTGTATCAATTCTGAATATCCATGAAAAGACACCCCAAAAATCAGTTTTACAAAATTATTTATCAGGAGAGTAAATATTTCTGTAATTTCCATTGCAGCAAATCAAAATGGTTCTCCATACTGTGTATTGCCCTCACGTGCTTGTATGCATGCCTGACATGGCTGGGGCATATTCCTAATGAGAACCTGGGGTATCTCCTCCCAGATATGGACCGGGGCATCACTGAACTTCTTGGGTGCAACCTGGCGTGCATTAGATGGACCGAAACATCCATCCATTCATTATCAGAAACGCTTATCCTATGCAGGGTCACGGTGGAGCTGGAGCCTTTCCCAGCTGACTTCGGGCGAGAGGCAGGGTACACCCTGGACAGATCGCCAATCCATCGGATTTAGAGTCACCAATTAATCTGCATGTTTTTGGACTGTGGGAGGAAACCAGAGTACCCGGAGGAAACCCACGCTAACACGGGGAGAACATGCAAAGTCCACACAGAAAGGCCCTCAGGTGGGAATCGAACCCAGAACCTTCTTACTGTGAGGCAACAGCACTAACCACTGCGCCACCGTGCTGCCTTGGACCGAAACATAATGTGTTTTGTTGGATTTAGATTAGAGTATAGGGGCAGTCAATGTTTTGGTATCAATTCCTTCGTCTTCCAGGGACGGCCTGCATACACTTACCACATGAGGCCCAGCATTGTTGTGCAACAGAAGGAACCCACAACCCACTGCACCAGTGTGTGTTCTAACAATGGGTCCAAGGATTTCATCAGGGTGTAGTAGTCTAGCCTGTAGAGGTCTGTGCGTCCCTCCATTTATATGCTTCTCTAGACCATCACTGATCGGTCCACCTAACTGGTCTTGCTGAACAATATTACAGGCATCAAAACGTTCTCCACGGCTTCATCAGATCCTGTCATGTCCGTCACTTGTGCTCAGGGTGAACCTTCTTTTATCTGTGAAAAGAACAAGGTGGAGGACCTTTTAACTCGGTGTTCAATGGCAAATACCAATCAAGCTCCCAAGGGCCCAATAGAGGATGTCGGGCCCTCAGGCCAACTTGATGAGGTCTGTTTCTAATTGTTTGGTCAGAGACATTCACATCAGTGGCCTGCAGGAGGTTCATTTTGTAGGGCTCTGGCAGTTCCTATCCTGTTTACAAATGAACCAATAGCGGTCCTGCTGATGGGTTAACGACCTACAACACAGTCCAGCTCTCCCAGAATAACTGCCTGTCTCCTGGAATCTCCTCCATGTTCTTGACACTGTGCTGGTAGACACAGCAAACCTTCTGGGAATGGCACCTATTGATGTGCCCTCCTGGAGGAGTTTGACTGCCTGTGCAATCTCCTTAGGGTTCAGGTACCAGGTGTCCTCATGTATATATATATATATATATATA
>JAVQJS010011515.1:0-28669 GCA_036024795.1 Galaxias rostratus | reverse complement strand
GGTAGATAGGTAGGGATAAATCTTTTATGTCCATAACATCCATATTTATGTAAAGCTGCTTTGTGACAAATTGTTTTTGTAAAAAGCGCTATATAAATAAAATTGAATTGAATTGAATTGAATATTAATGATATGAAATTAAATATCGAATGATCAGGCACAACTATGTTGCCACCCAAACGTAGATGGTTTTCTTAATGGCAACTTTGTGTGGCATGTCGGAAAAGAGGGAGTTGAGTGTTGCCTTAACTCACTAACCAGGTTGAACATGCTCTTGTAAATACACCGTTCGTTTTTTTAACAGTCTATTATATTCAATCGTAGTTGACCTACACATTCCTGAAGATCCAAATGCAGTCTAATCTTTCCGTAAAATATCTATAATTTTTTTTATTTGGCTCACCAATTATAGCGAGGACAAATAGCATTGTGGTCACTATCATTCAGAATGCTAGTTTCGGAAATTTTTATTTGCTGTCGTTCGGGAGAAAGGGTAGACGAATACTGCCAATCTTGAATGAGTGAAACCAAAAAAATAAGGTAAAGGATCCTTACAGACTTGCATGGTAAACAAAAAATAAGCACAAGGAGTAAGACCTTAACACATGGTTGATTTAAAAATGCATTCATGTATGCAAATATGTATACGTAACCACAGCGTTTGAAGAAACCAACCTTCACTTAACCGTTAATTGGCTGATTGTATCTAATCTAGATCAAATAGATGCCTGCGTTACAACTTTCAAAACGAAGCCAAACTTTTCAAAAAAGCACGGGGAATGGCAATGTAAGAGAAAAATTAAACACCGCTGTCAATTTAGTAAACTGTTCTAAATTAGGCTATTTTATGAAGAAAAAAACTTGAGCCGCAGCACGGCAGAGATACAGTGTCGTAGTTTTACGTTTATTGACAACATCCTATAGATAAAATGTCAAAAGGGTGTAACTGTTGTAAACCATACAGAGACATTTTTATCAATCGCTTTGTAGCTTATTACAAAATGTTTGGCTCACCTGTAACAATAAAATCACAGATGTCCTTGAATCCTTGGTGGTGAACACTTTGCAGCACACGATCAATGAGTAAATTCGACGTTTCGGTATACCCATTTACAAATCCATCAAAGGTGCTTGTGTTCCCCAAGAAATATTATGCTATGAAATCCGTTATCGCGCTCACCCAGAGAAGCGCTATTCTGCTTGCTCAAATGCGGAAAGGATCGTCTTTAAAATCCACTGCAAGAAACGTACGAGATGTGGACAAACATACGTAGTATTGCGTTCAGGCTCATCATATTACCAAAGTAATGCACTTCATAAACTAGGTGTATTTACTTGTTCATTAATGTAACAAACCCTTTCCTTATGTTACAGAGGACACCAAAGAAAAAGTGAAATATTTAAAAATACATGGAACCGTAGATTTAATTGTGTGGATTTTTATTGCATGAATCGAAATAGCTGCAGAGAAACAATTCAGTTGAGTTCACTTTGACGTACCTCTAGTGAGGTAAAATGGTTTGATAGCAACTATTACATGTTTCTCTCCTCGGACTAGCACTTGCATACTGCATTGCTGACAAACTGTTGATTAGGGTAGACATATGTATAACCATCTATATTCTATATAAACCAAACAACGTGTCTTTTCGTAAATGTGCTTCATTTGTAGTGGTGGTAGGCCACGCTGTACATTTAATCAGTAAAGGAAATATGCTTACGAAATCTTAGCAGTTTAACATAGAATGTGCGACTGAGAAATTGAAAATGGCTTAAGTGAAACTAGTCCATGGGTAACATCGTAGAGGTTGGAGGGAAGTGTGCTTTAAAGTTTGTAAGTTTTCTACTTAATAGAAGAAAGCACTAACGTTACAGTTGTTCGTATTCATTACAGTGTGAACATTTGATCAACCATCACAAGAATTATACAGGAAATGTCCAAATGCAGTATACAGGTGCGAACTCTGAACACTGAGACTTGAGTGATGCTACCATCTACAGGTTAGTTGCTGAACTGCAACAAAGATTTGACTTAGTTGACACAAGGACAACGGGCTGCCCAAAACCAATACCAACATGTCAATCTCCATCAGATTTGATAAGAAAAACATAAACATTGAATTCACCCAATGATGTCAACTTCCTTTCAAGTAGACCAGCCACATATCAAAACAAAAAATTCACTGTACTCAACTTTCTGAAGTTGACTTGGTCGCTCAACTATCACTGAAAGACAAAAGGCAATGAGAGAACAGAACAGCAGGATTGAACTGTACCCAACAAGTTGTACTTTCCAAATCTCACATATCCCATCTTAAATATAGGAAACAAATATGTGAGATCTAATATCAATACATATTGTATTTATACTATAGGCATATATAATTAATAAAAAAATAAATACATTTAACAAATACAAATTATTTTGTAATAGAAATTTACCAAGGAAAAGGATTACCACACATGCCTAAGGACATTGTACACATTTCAAGTGTAGGATTTTCTACAACCATTATCTCCACTAATTTAACCTGTAGTCTTATAGCATCCAAACTCTTGCCGCTATGCTATTTAGATGTGTGATTCATTGTCCCTAGCCATAGATCTATAAAGGTTGGGTGCGTTGCCAAACGAAAACCAAATGATAACATGGTGTCACACCGTCATGAGGATCAGTCATGTAGAAATAAATGCTGATGATTTACATTGGCAATGAAACCCGGACCTGCTCTTGGCTTTGCCAAATAGCTGGTATAAATGTGCATATTTACAGTTCTTGACTCAATATGTCCTGTAAAAAGTAATACGAAACAATTTATTTATACAACAATTTTGCACATCTTTTTGTACAAACCTTTGTATAATTTGCGTAGACATAACAAAAATAACCACCCATCAAAAAATCTCATGCATAAGTTATTTCACCACTCTTACAGATTGTACTGTCAGGATACCTTTAAAAATCAATGTATTTTTTTTTTTACTCGGCATAACATATTTGTACATTTTTTTTGCCATTTATTATTGTTTTTTTGTTGCATTTTCTTTACTGAAATTTTTCATTGGCAGTTCCAGATATCTTTCCACAAGTCCTCAGTTTCTCAGACACCGATCCCTCCCGTTTACTAGGAGTTGTGTTGGTGCTGGCCGTAGAGATGGCTTCCTTACAGAAGCCATGTGGAGCAAAAGCAGTTCCTTCATGATTTCAGTTCAGGTCCAAGAACTAAGCCGCCCTTTTCATATATATATTTTTTTTGTTCTTTTTCAGCTGCAAAATGAAGCGTGTCCCTCCCAAAAAAATCAGTTAAGAGAGAGTGACGAAGAGACAGAGAGAAGGATAGGCCGATAGAAAGAAAAAAGGTGTGAGATGAGGAGATCCATAATACTACTAATAACCTCCCCATGGCTGGGGTCTGGCAGCAGTCAGAAGACAGTCAGGCAGTCAGTCTGTCAGTCCGTGGCAGACAGGGTGGCCCTATCTGCAGAGGTCCTCATGTACGGCATCACGCTGAGGTTTCCTTTTCTTGCCATTGCCCTGGTGGCTTTTGTTGCTCTGGTGGCTTTTGTTACTGGATGCTGCACTCTGTTGGCCGTGGTGAGCATTACTCTGGTGGGAACGAGATGAGCGGGCCTGGAAAACCGACAGGCAATGAGAAACTATTAACAGAATACATCCTCAACTTCAACAGGTTTTTTGTGGGGGCATTTAATTTTATGCTGTTATGAACATCAAAAGTTGGACACATTACCTTGCCCCCTTTGGTGTTGCCAATAGGAGTGCTGGTAGAGTGGCCCTGAGGTCTGTTTTTGATGGCTCCTGTGGAGGTTTCTCTGCGGGTGCTGGCCCCTTGTCCAGACAGCTGCTTGGCCGTTTTACAAGGGGTCCCATCGGAATCCTGAGGACAAAACACAAAGAAAAGTGTTATGAGGAAGACGTTGGACGTTAATCTAAAAGGTATATCTGACCATGACCTCCAATGTGTATGTGCGTGTTTGTGTGAAAATGCGGGTTAAAAGTACTTACAGCGTCACTGGAGCTTGATGCAGTGGAGGAGGCTGACAGAGGAGAGGAGGAAGGAGAGGAGCGTGATGAAGGGGAGGGAGAGGAGAAGTTCGAGGAGATCTTGCTACGAGATAAAGGTGGTGGTAGCACCACCTCCTCCTCT
The DNA here is from genome assembly GCA_036024795.1 of Galaxias rostratus. Taxonomy (NCBI): domain Eukaryota; kingdom Metazoa; phylum Chordata; class Actinopteri; order Galaxiiformes; family Galaxiidae; genus Galaxias; species Galaxias rostratus. Next base: position 24,503 of record JAVQJS010011515.1, on the reverse strand, counting down.
TCAGACACATTGTTGTTGCACTCGTCTAGCTGCTGCGGCTCCACCAACAGGGTGACATTATTTCCTATGGCAGCAGCAGCAGCACAAGAGAAAACTTTGAGAAATTAGAGAAATGATCTAAGGATCATGATCATATAAAGTCAAAGTAATAGATCACACCCAGCATACCATTGAGTGCAGGGTCATTCTGGGACTGAGGACCCCACTGCTTGCTGATCCATTCCCTGTACTCATCTACTTCTTGGGTTACCCGGATAATTCGACCAAGTATACTGGTGGTAGAGGAACGATATATTTATGTGTACAATGTTCACACATAGCATTTCAGTCCAGCAAATAGTAAGTCATGAGTAGCTTTAAAAGAAAATGTTAGGCTCCATCTCCTCAATTACAGCCCAGAATAAAGGTTTTCAGTACATTAAAGTGAGCACAAAGTTGCCTGTTGCTTCTTACCTCTCAGCCTCATTGTTGGGATAGTACTTTGCAATAGGTGACACTGCATGGCTGAGCACCATGTAGGCATAGTCAAACGCTTGCTTCACCTGCATGGCACCGTAGGAGCTGCGACCCACATCATTTTCTACAAGAGTGGCGTTTAGAGAATTGACTGTTTGTAGCCAAACATCTTAACACAGGTCCCTTTTTGACTCCAGGTTCCTCTGTTCTTTAACAATGCTGGCCCAATGATTATGTATGTTTGCTAAAAACCAACCTGGCTGCAGAGGGTCCTCAATATAGAGCATGGAGGGCCTGTATCCATCCATCATGCTCTTCTGCACTTCGTCTTTGGCCACATAACTACCACCATCTTTAATCCGAATGCCTGTCTTCAGGTAGTTAAAGTGGCGTCCATACAGCTCAAAAAACTCAATAAGGAGGACCCCTATGTTGGTGTTGGGGCTGCAGACATCTTCTCTGTAATGAAGCTGTAGAACAAAGGCAGTGGGTATTAGTAACAACTTGCCAAACTCTCATTTCGCTGGCAAGTTTAAGCAAAAAACGTAATCAACTTCAGTAAGCAAAAAAAACAAATTATTACATAGATAAGTGCATACCAATCACAGATAACGAGCTAAGAGTAATACGTCATAATGTGCTTTTTGTACCCGCAGCTTAAGAGAAGTACCTGAAGCACAGGGACAAGGACTTTTGTGTTGCAATATTAACTGTTAAAGATTTTTTTATCTCGAATAATAAAAAACATGAATTGGTAACATGAAGCAAAAGATTGATTGTACCCCCTGTCTAGATTAATAAGAAAAGTTTTTGACTAGAGCTAATAAAAAAACAAAAGGAGAGCATCTGGTTGCTAGCTTTGCTAGCTATAAGGAGTGGTGCTGGAGAAGACTGTTTGTACCTGCAGGAAACTGACAGCCATGAGGAACAAGCTGTAGGAGCCAATACCGCCAGTAAACACCTCGTTTAGATCCCTCTGGAGCAGAAACTGCTTCAGGACCAGCACAAGGTATGGAAGCACAGGGTACTTCTACAGGAGGACACACATGGGGTTAGAGCAAAGCTATGATGTCAGCCCATGCTAACTTCATCCCACAATGACACGTTTTTATTCAATAAGTTCAGGCTAATAATCAAACAGCGAGTAATGCAGTAAGCCTAAGAAAAAAAACATGTTCATATTTTGATTGCAGATAAAATGGCATTTTCGATTTCCTTCCTAACTCAGCCATGAAACTTAGAAGGAACAATCTATAAAGTAACCGAATCCTACATTCTGTCACATAAATGCTTTTATTCTAATGAAATTACATTTAGCATTATTGTAGATTGTATTGGGTAGAGATTACATAACTTTTTACTGTCCCAAAAAAATCCACAATGCTGGTGCTGAGCAGCAGAAACTCCTTATGATCAATGTGTGAATGTATGGATTGTCAGCACACTCTAGGACTAGGCAGTTTAGAGCACCCCTTGGTGGTGAAATGTACATTATAAAGAACTAACGTATCCATAAAACAGTGTGGATTGAGCGCAAAGACCGTTAACAATAATGTTAGCTCTATGACTGTTCATTCCATGTTATTTGCTTAGCATTTATGATGAAACGACTATATAACCTTATTGTGCAGGTAAATACCATGCCACAACACAGAACGTCTGTGACAGAAGAGGCCAACATTTACCTCTTTGAACTCTTTGATGAGTCTAGCAGCCTTTACACCACTCTTTACATTGAAGCTGATGTCCACTTTCACTTCCGTGTATGAGTCAGTCAGCTTAATAATGGGTACCTGAGGACAGACAAGGCCACAAGGTTGACGATGATGTATACAGACAGGCAGATAGACTCACAGCAACACTCAGTGCCACACCTCTATTTACCAGCAACCAGCCCCACCACTACGTACCGTGGCCTTGTCCAACACTTTTATAGAGTTCTCGTCAGCCACACTTCTCTTGCGGAGGGCTTCTTCCAGCGTCCAGAGGGGCAAGGTTTCCCACTTCCCAAACACCACCAGGTCAATGTCACTAGAGGAAGCAGACAAAAAGATCAGTATTACACCGCAACATACTTTCCTTTCACTTTTCACAACTGCGCCGACAGTTTAGGCGTGTTAATCCAGGGCCCCCTGTTAGATGGCAGTCATTAACCCTGGGTGTTAGACTTAAAGACCGAGTTATAACACGCATCTGATGTAATGGGACTGCCTCTCAAAGAAACAAGCTCCAAAAATAGTCTCAGGATCATCAGTGTTAAAATTATAACAGGCTAATTCTGAAAACAAAAGTTTACCTTTTAGTGCTAAGTGGCACAAGATTTCCCTCATATCTCCAATTTTGTAAACTCTTATTTAGAGTGGAATAAAGAAAAGCTAAGGGATACCTATGACTCACTCCTAGGTCCAGATCATTCTACATTTAAGCAAAACAAAAACTTACCTAGTAGGCAAATAAAGGCCAGTGCTGAAGCTCCCAAACACTTGTACCTAGAAGAAAACACACATTTACCATTTTAGACACATCATTCTCACACTTAGCTGAATTCCGCAAAAACTATTTACATTAGTTTAACACGATAAATGTTTTTTACTTTGTCCTGTTGGACAAGCTGCCTTTTTTTAGAAACAGCAACCGTCTTAGTTCTTAGTGACAGGTGTCCCAACTAGAGGGCCTGTCTTTCTGCTAAGCAATGACCTGACACTCATTTGTTTTTCCCACGGTAAGCACTACTGAATTCTGAAATTTGCTGTCATAGGAACCTGTTTTTCAAGCTGCACATGAAGTGCTACTTGACAAGCATGGACTAGGTTATAAAAAGTCATGAAACGCCTTCTGTGTCCTCCATATGAACCCCCCCACCCCTCACCCACCCCATTTTCCGGATCTCAACATGCCCTGCCCAATGTTGTAACCCAGCTCTCCGGGTATAGCCAAAGATATTGTTTAGTCTAAAACCAGCAATCTGTGATAATTATACTCGATGCGTACTGTCACCTAATAACGCAGACAGACCATGGCAATGCAAGCTTTCATGCAACGAGTTCAATATCCCGCTTCATAAAAAAACAGGCCATTCATGTCACAGTGGCATGTCTGAGCTCAAAAATAGCTGTAAATTCTAAACCTGCATTTATTCTTCCACACCCACACAGCCCTCCCTCTCCCACCAAAATAGTGGGTTAAACCCTTCGATCAGCTTAACAAAAGCATGCGAGTAGGCTGTAAAAAAGACGAGTGCTGATGAATGGCATTAGAAGGGGAAAACACTGTCATTAGGGCCTCTTTAACCACATTGCTCACCAACTTAAACCTGACTGATCTCACCAAAACCTTACTCTATTGCAGTGTGGCAACATACTGTGGGCAGGGCTTTGCTCTCACATTCCAGAGGTGGTTTGTCTACTTTGCTACTAAGTGACACACAGGTTGTAGCCTCTTTCCCACAGTGACTGTTATTTACCCTCGTCCCGAAGAGCTCTACTCTTAGAGTGGGTTTCAAACTGAACATTTATGACAAAAGACCACTCCAATATAACATTTCTGTGAGGAACAGGTAGCAGCAAGACCTAGGCTAGCACAATGCTTTTCACAGAGTGTAGCTGAAAGACAGCACTCCCACAGCTCAACCAACAGCCTTCAAGTTAGTAGGGGAGTGAGGTCACAGCTGATTAGAGCGCTCAAACATAAAGTAAAGCAGGTAAACAACATGACCAAAGTTTTCCAAATAATCTCTGCTTAGTCCTATCATAGCACCTACGCTTTGGTCTGTGCATCTCATCCTCCTCCTCAAAAACCCTATTTACAGACAGTAACTGGAAACTCAGAGAACCACTGCAGAGAAAAGCAGAAAGTTTTCATGAAGTTTTTTTTTGGCATTTCCAGCCTTTCTGAATCTCATGCAGCTCCCCGTGTTCCATACCAGAATAATTGAAAACAATAAGAATGTTTGCTAACATACATTGCCCCCGGTCTTTAAACAAAACAAAAAAAAAAACACTACCTTCTTCTACACATAATACATACACCACAAAGTTATTATTTGTGGCATTCCAATCGGGTCCAGCATGTGAGCCCTAACACATTGTCTCACCTCTGCGCTAGGCCACAGGTCATGGATGACACCTTTGATCCTGTCCACTACCTCAAGCCTCATTCTCTCCTCTTCCGGACGTGGAGAGATGTATGCATAGAAGTCATTGATCTCCTCATGCAACCTGCACAGGACAGAAAAAAAGCTTGATCAGGGGGATAGAGTAACGCAGACACAAAAGCAAAGGCCTAATCTTACTGTTCACACGTAGCTAGTCAGTCTCTCTCGCATGTAAAGCTTTCCGGGCCTCATATTTAAAACCCTGTTGCAGATTGATGGTAAAGATTGAAACTTTTTAAGCAAACGCTTTAATTCGGTGGTGGTAGGGGGCGCAATTTGTTGAGCAGGCAATAGGTTGAATAAGTCACTTTGCCCAATCCCATTATTTAATGAGTCTATAATTAATATCACTGCCTCCCTATTTGTCACACATACAAAACATATAAGACCCGCACAAACATGCACACAGTTAGGGAAAAGTAGGCAACACCACTTTGTTAGGCACAGGACAAGAGCAGATATAAGTAAAACTAAAAAGAAATGCACGTCAGGGACTAGGTTTAATCTATCATTGTCATGCACAGCCCCCACAGGTAAATAAGATGCCTTGTTGCACTACAGACCTTGAATCCTGTGTACTTGCATATAATATTAAAATACATTTTGGGAATTCCTCCCAGATAGTGATGGTAGTTCTGGGAAAGCTAGTTACATTACAACTTTCCTGGAAAACAAATATTATGCATTTAGAAATTAACTTCACACTTGAAGTGATTGATGTGTCAAATAATATTAGATCCGGGTTGGAAATTACAAGAAAGTCATAGGGCAGTCTTATAAGATTTATAATACTTCAGTATTTTCTTTTATTTAAATTCTGAAATTCTGGCAGTGAAGTTCTACAGAACATTTATTTTATTGCACTATGTATCCCAGTCATGTATTAACAACGTCAAAGAGAACATGTTTGGTCGCACACATGCACTGTCGGTCACATGCACTGCAGAGGCAACTTCACGACATGTATCACGCCCAGCCACTGCAACAAAGACTGCGACGCAGTCCACAGAACTAGGTCTACAGCAGGCACAGCCTGATGTCAAACCAGCTAGAGCTGCAACAACAGAGGACAGAGGGGGGGCTCAGATGTAGGCACAATTTGGAGGGGTACTTCTCACTGTCTGGAAATGAGTCTCATGTCACATTTAAACAAAGTGTGGTTGAAGCTACCAATTATTGTAAGAATATCAGGCTAAGTATGCAAATTAAATGGGAAACACTACAGAACATTTGGAAATATATTTAAGTTGTCTGCATTGCAATGGGAAGCTATATTTGCCTGAACAACACATTTTTATCTCCAAAATATCTCTTCTGATGAATTGTCTTCCAGAACGTGCAGCATCTTACACCAGAAATACCTATCAACCTGCTTTTTACTTAATTAATCAAAATGGCATTCATCCAAAATGCAAACATCCACTACTCGCACCGAGGACAATAATGATGTCAAATGTGTTGAGAATGAAGGCAGAAAGGCGAAACATAAAGAGTGCTTCCTTGAAACATCACGAGGAATCTAAGCTTTGCATTTCAACGACAAAAACGTAAAAAAAATTATGTAATATAGAAACATGAATTTGTACAACACATTTCTCAAATAAATTAAGGTCACCTGGGAAGTGAACGTGCGTCATATAGTGCTAATCCTATGGTGGCAACAGCTAGCTAACATGTTGACAGAATCGGTTTACTATCGGGTAGTAATCAGCATCGTCTAGGGTTGGGCCATTGGAGGAATGAAATGGTTACCAGGCGATTGGCAGTTTGTTCACCGGCCAATTTATTTTTATTTTAAGATTATTGTCATATCTAGTCAATTTAATGGTGTACCACTAAGAGTATTCAACTCGATAAATACGTCACGTGTTAAACGTAATTCAAAACAGGCGGCAATATGAAATAACAGTTATGCACATTTTTGTTGCGCTAACTTCCGAATTCGTCGTCAAACAGGGCCGGTAATGAAGCTGTCTTTCGATAGTGGATGCTGTTCAAGCCAAAAGCGGAGAAGTCTTTCATCTGACGCCACCAAACAATTTTTTAAACAATGTCAGAAAGTCAATTGTTAAGTGAGCGGTCTAAACAAAATATCGCGATTACGTGAATGCAGCGCTGCTTTCAACGCCATACTCCTAACTAAAAACCTTCTCTCGGAGAAAGACAGCACACTCTGGTACAGAGTAGACAAAATCCGTCTCACTGCTTTGGCAAATTTCCAAACATACTTAATTTATATAGCTATTGCGTTTCTATCATCCGCACCTTGCAGCAGGTGTACGGAAAGCAAACCGCTTATCAGTAGAGCGCAGCCTCTGTTGGCAACAGGGAAAACTGCTGCCTTTTGTTGAAAAAAACAAAAACAACAACATTGACGTGAATGACACGGAACATACTGGCAATTTATTTCTCATGTTTCCAGCCAAAACTATAGAGCCTTGCCTTAGTCGTGTACAATTTCGATTTGTAAAAATGCCTCTGACTTGTGTTTCGCTAGATATATTATTAAGTTAGTTTAAGGTAGTCTAAAACAAAAATGTTAATTATAGTAATGTAGCAGATGTTATGAAATCAGAAAAAGTTATGTTAGGCCGTGTTCTGCGCTATTTCATAAAACTTTGTCGTTCACTTTCATTAGTTTATGGGTGTGCACATTATGCCGAATGAACATATATATGTATATAAAAAATAAAAAAATGACACAAACAACAGCCAATTTGTTATTCATCATTAAATCTAGCCTACTATGATGCAGAGTTAGAAAGTAATTTTATTTGGGCGGCATGTCATTTGGCAATGCCATGAAAAGTACAAGTTATCGGGACTCAGATCGGCCAGTACAAGTTTAAGTATTGACACGTAATGTAACAGTCACCCAAAAATGGTATCAGTGTATCTCCAATAATATTGCAGTTTTGGCTCTGGCTACAATGACCCGAGCTATTCTAAAATCAAAGGAAGGATTATGGCTTCTCGTATTGCTTAAATAACAAAGACCAACAGAAAAATAAAGAACAATCACACAAAAATAATAATGCCACTTTAGATTATACTTAAATAATGATATTCTTGCCCCCTTCTCACATCTGATACATAGCTTACCTGTGAGAAGATTATGGCAATTGACGGTTGTTGGGCAGACAGTAGGCGCTTGAAAGGTGTTACTATATCGCCCAATTTTAGTATTGTCCTAGAGTTTACTTGAAATATCGGAAATCCACTTAAATGTAGCCAAGCTTGCAACAACTTCTGGAAGGTAGTACCAAATGGCATGGCTCCGTCAAAAGAGAATACCTTTGAAAAACTACAAATTGTGCATATATCTGTATGTGCATTTTTACATGGTGTATCTTCTGTACCTTACACATGTACACATTTTAAAAGTGAGATGCTGTCAAAACCGATAAGCGGTCAGACCTCTTGTTGCGAGGTGGAACCAGAGTGTTGGGTAGGCAGCCTCGCAACAGTAGTTACGACTGTAACACTATTTTCAAGTATGAAGAAACATTATCAACTTATGTCCTTGTGTCAACTGTAAATTCTCAAAACTGTATTATCATGCTGACATTTAACCCAAAAAAAGGAAATCAAAACATTACGTCAATTGCTGGCAACGGTCAACCATAAATTACTTCAATACAAGGTAGAAAAGAACAACACATTGCTCCATGTACATTGGGTTGAAATAGTAGGGTTTTTCTACACATGCTTATCAATCAAAGGGTGGGGGCATTTCAGCATAGTCCAAAGGTAGAAGCTGTAGAGATGAAAGATGGGCCAGACAATGATTGAATGTAGTAAAATTAAACAGCTTAAATGAATTTAAAATTTGAACGGTGGTACTGTTACAGTGATGATAAATGACATTGATTGAGCTTTAATAACATGGGTAAACACTACTCATCGGTTAACAATTAACCACATTTCATTAGCCTGCAAGGTGGTAATATTAAACTGGTTTAGCACATTTACTCATAATAACAAAAGCCTAGGAGGAAAAAGGCTATTTTATTAAATATTTTATAAAGCAGTGTTAAATATAGTCATGAGGAACATTGAAGATATTCTTCCAATTGCTTGCCAGATATGTATGAAACAATTGTAGGAACTTTTGCTGGAAACAGAAATAAGTAATAGCAAACAGCCTCTGCAAGATTGGCTTGCTTTATCAAATTAGTGATTGATAACTGAATATTCACATTAAATGTGGATGATAGTGTGAATAAAATAATTGTGGAAGTAGGCATATCATAGTAACAAAAATCACTGGTTCTAGTATTAGTTATAAAAAATATTCAGCATGTGCAACATGTAAGCACAGTCGTTGTTAGAGGGAGGCCATGGATTGTGCCTATTCAAAACAAGTACAATTTCCATACAAGCCTTCATCCCAGCGCCCCGAACTGAAGATATGGTCAGAGAGAGACAGGCCCTGTGACTGCATAGTTAAGGCTATGGAGAATGAGGATCTAATCATAAAGGAATGTCCTTATACAAACAGAATGCTTCAATTATTAGTATAAATGTGGATCAGCCTAAGGTACAGGCTGCGCTATGCTCTACAAACTGCTTCGTTTATGCAGGTAGGCAATCCGCCTGACCATTAAGGGTTCCTTAACAAAATAAAAAAATGTCAGATTCCTTTAAACTATTTATTTAACTGCCAATTAAGTACCAGTAAAAAGTTTGGACACACTTTTGTGTCCAACTTTCGACTGGCGCTGTATGCCTAACGTATTTGTTAAATCAATTAATCGCGTGTTTCATAGTCCTTACCGGAGTAATACAAGTAACAAACGCAATAGTTATGCTACGACGGAAACAATATGAGATAAGATGATATATATAAGATGATATATGAGATATGAAAGAAGTTAAACGCAACTACCAATACAACTGACAGGTCGCTGAAAACCACTGAACAGCTACATTAAATCAACCGTCAACTAGCTTTATGAACACAGCAACTTGGTTTGGCTAAAATATTTTAAGTTTCACACACGTCATTAGATTAGATTGTAATTGCTTTCATAGTGTGTGTAGCACTAGAGCCAGAGATGAGACGCCAAATATGGATGTAAAGCAAATCCGTGAGCAAACCTTGGTCAGGGATGCAATTTTTTTTGTTGTGTCCAGAACTGTACTTGCAGTATAAGTACGCACTTGCAAAACAATACATTGGGGTTAAAAGAAACTATAATAAAAAAGCCCACATTATAGAAAAATGTATCTTACCCAACAATGCCTTCAGAGTAGTTCCTCACTTTCCAAGGTGTGCCAGTGTAAGCAGAATAACCTCCAGAATCAGCGCCAGTACCACTATGTAAGAGGCTACTATTGAATCCAAAGGTGCTAGCTTTGTTGTCCCTTTTCCTTTTGTTGGGATGTCCTGCAATGTCCGAAGCCCCCCTCCAAACAACAGCAACCCGACTAGTCACTTGCCCTCCTCCGCTGCCCCTCCCAGTAGTTCGGTTGTTGTGGTTGTTATTGGTTTCCAGTGGTATAAAGTCCCGTTGTTCAGCGATTTCTCCCCTGGAGTTCGACATTCCCTCGCTCCTGTTTTCACTGTTGCTGACGCTTGAGTTAATAGCTCCGCTTTTGCTCGATATCACGTTACCCGCAGCCCCGTTGATGTTAAATTTCGAGTTGAGACTAGACGTAATGGTAGACCCTGTGCTGTAGTTGTTATTTACATACAAATTCCCAAGTCCTTGCGTTGTTTCCCAAATTTTCATCCAAAGGCTGTTAGCTGGTCCGCGTTGTTCTGGCTGAAACCAGGCAATTCTTGGATCCATCAAACGACTCTTGCAGGCACTGCCCCCCCCGAGAACGGCTCCGCTCGTGTAAAGCTAGCCAGGTAGCTAGCTAGCAAGCTAGCTTAGCTCTAATGATGTAGCTCCCTTATCTGAGTTATCAAAAAATTAAGATGCTACGAAATAACTTTTCGGGGTTGTTCCCCATCAATTTGAAGAAATCTCAACAAGACAAATAACGAATTGAAACCTGTATTCAACAATGTTGTAAAGACAGTACAAAACGTGCGGCCGTTGCCTATCGAAGTAATTGTGACCCTTTTCTCCTGGTACTCGCCAACTACAGCTAGTGGTCTTCAATGGCGGACCACACATCGACACTGCGCAGGCTCGCACTGAGGACAACGGGGAATGAAAGAAGGCGGAGTATTTGTTACGCAAGAGAACATGATATTTCTTATTACGTAACAATAGTCGTGTTTTTTAAGAAATGCAATATTTCATTCTACTCTGCAAAGAAAACGAGACACTAGTAGGCCTATTGATTACAAATGTATTATTCAAAACATGTCTGTTTGCTCGCCTGCATTTAGCGTTTCACAGAACCACAGTACCAATCGATACTCATATAATTATACATGAGGAAAAACCCACCTAAGCTAAGGATCCTTCTGACTTTTAATCGTTTAATGCATAATCTCAAGAGCATGGTTTGGATCGGTCTTCTCAGCCCCACCCCAGGTTTTCAATGGGAATTATGTAAAGTCTCTGCACTTCATTCTGTGGTCAGGGAACCATTTTCATGCGGATTTTGACGTTTTGAACATTGCCTCTCTTCCATCCTGAAATAACTTGTAGTAATTTCCAAATTGCTACTCTCCTTTCCAAACACTAGGCTATGCATTTTACAAATAAAGAATTACCGTTGCCCCTCCTGATCATTCGGTAGAGATTCTGTGATCCGACGTATCAATAAAGTTCACAGGGTAAATTAGGCCCAACATCAGATACAGCTCCAATATTTCAAACGTGTAGGCCTACTGCAACAGAAATTACACATCATCTCCCTGCTTAGCCTTTAGAAACCACTATAGGCAACTTTTTTTGTACTGACATGTTATCAACAAACCTTTCCACAGTTTGTACATGTTAATGTATATGTGAGAATGGAATAAACACCGTTCAGTTCAGTACTCGAGGTCTCAATATTCAGTATTAAAAGTTGTCTCACGCAAATCTGTGACGATTTTCTTCATGGCACAAGGAAGTTCGTCACTAAATTAAGAATCAGATGCCATACTTGGGTGTAGTCGTTGATCATACAAACAAAGCAGGGTGCAGGGCAGTCTACATTTCTTCTTTGCAACGGTTGTTTTAATTTTTTTTTTTACAGATACCAAACAGCAGAGGCAGCCAAATTCACCTCTCATAAGATCATACCTATACTTGCTTTAGGCAATAATTTTAATAGACAATTAATACAACTTGCCCTTCAGTACCTTTCGTCCTTAATTTCTACACTAAAAATTAAAAAAGCTTTTATAATAACTTATTGACTTTCAATTGGCTTACAATCAATGCTCTGTCAGACGTGACCATTTTAAAAAAGGGTAGTTCAACTTTTGAGAAATAAGATATGCCTACACCTGGTCAACACTTATATCGGATTACACGTTGCTGCTCAGCTAGGAAGTTTATTACTTATACCTACTTACTCAAATAACTCAATTAATTATTCGACGTAGTAATAACTTTGGGGTCGATACGTAGGAACATACATACATACCCCAAAACGCTTTAACCCTTTAACAAATCTGTAAATGTGACCAAAGGGTTTATTTAACAAAGATAGTCGTAGTATAGTATAGTAGGATAGTCATAAAAGAAACTTTTCTATATGTTAAGTTGGTTAATCATATATTTTGTTTAAATGTCACACTTACTAGTATAACAGAGGCATTTATTACTTCCATGCAACGTTAAGAATATGGTCTCAATGAAGATCATGTGACTTTTATGTAGTAATTTAAGGGTATACGATTTTTACCATAATAGAAGACTAATTAAGTGAGTTGCCTCATACTTACATCAATGTGAGAAGCTTTTGGAAAAAGTTGCAAGACATTATATTAACTTTCCCCCAAAAAATGAAATAAACAAAAGGAAAAATCTTTATTCTTTAAAAATAACTTGCACTTCCTTTATTTCTGGTGGGACCATGTACTGCCATGGAAAACGTCTTTGTGTGTACCCTTAATACCAGATTTGAAATAACATGAGGATGTACCTTTTGTTCAGTTCAGCAGAATTCATTCGATAAGTTTCCTTAATACAGTACACACATTTCACTTCCTTAAAAACCCAAAATGTTTTTCAAATTTTAAAATATGCAAGACTATTTTAAACCAAAAATATGACACAAAAACTATAGTTGTTAAATCCAAAAACCTATCATATTTCAGTTCACTGTAAAGACAAAAATAATTTATTAATAAGATAATGATGATTTACAAGCTGGTTTATTTTGCCACAGTATCCAGGTAGCCAATAAACCTTCTCAAGTTAACTTTGATGTTGTCCAGAACACACAGCTGCTCAGGGGTGTACTTCCCTTTACCCTCCTTGCGGATCTAGATCAAGAAAAACATAAATGAAAGACATCGATAAATGTTTAATTCGCTGAGGTAATATTTTTTGAGGCTGACACATGAACTTAAATCCTGTGTTTTTCGTTTATTGGTCACTATGGGGTGCCACAATATTTTCGGCCCAGTTCTTTTTTCACCATCTATGTTAAAGGTTTAGTTTTGTCATTAACAAAAACAATATTTTGTTGTTTAAGGTAAATTAAGCACGTAAGTGAAATTTCCATTAGTCTTAGACCACTAATATTAAAACGGTAATCTCACTGTGCACTCCAACTTTTGTGGCTCAAAAGGCGAACCAAACCCCAAACCATTAAAAACACAAATTATAGTCTTTATAGAAAGTAATTTTCCTAACTTATGCTATATAGGTATCTATATATAGGTATGCTATATAGGTATTTTTTTTGGCATTTACGTGTTATCAACACTTTAACAGTCCATAACAGTACCTTTCAACATTGCACATAGGGCAATATGGGAAAATAAAATAAACAAAATTGACATTCAGTTCAGTTTTGAAGTCTCAATATTTAACACTAGTTTTGTGTACCACTGGTTACAATCGACTGCAAAATTGTGACAATTCCTTTATGTCACATAGACGTGTGTCACTAAATCAGGAAGACAAGATCATACTTGGAGTGTATGTGTTGAACGTGCTAGCAACATGCTAGTACACTCTGAATTTTTTTTTGCAACATCGGGTAAAAATGATTATACTAAGCAAACAATAGGGGTTCCCAAACATAAAATTGCCTAAACAGTTTTAATAAGAATAAGTTTATTAACTTCAATTGTAAACGCCATACTTCTTACGGAACTAATTTGGGGCAAGTGTCGGTTTCCAAATACCTGTGTATTTGGATGATGATGATGACTTAACTATTAAAACTCAAACTGATAAGCTTCCAGGTAAAGTTAAATTAGGACTTATCACAACATGTGTTTAAGCTGTTCTAGCAAAATTAGACCTCTCGGTGCACCATATCTAATAGTTCCCGGTGCACCATATCTAATCTTTGTCAACTTTACACCTTGGTAGGCAGGCTATCATTGTGCAACAGGTGCTTGGCACATTGGTATATCTTAATTTCTAAAACCATAGCTGGAAAAACTCTCCATCTACATCTAAACACATTGAGCAGAAAAGTATCTTCCTATAGTTTTATATCAAGTTCTCCCATCACTATCTGTTCCACTATTGTACTATTAATGAGTCCAATACATTTCAGTATGCAGCAGCCCATGATTGGAACACTGTGCAACATGAAATTAAGTTGTATAATATAGTGGTAACACATACATGGATGGTAACATGGATGGTAACATGGATTTTTAATCATCAGCTGAATTTATTGGCAACTGACTCTTGCACTTGCTTTTCAAGGTCATTGCCTGTACAGTCTAGTTGTGCTTGTTATGCTGTCTATTACTTTTGTCAGGTAGTTACTGCAAAAGAGAACTCGTCCTCAGTTGATCTACCTGGTTAAATATTGATTATTATCATTATGAATAAGAAGCTACTGTACCTTAGACTTGAAAATGGGCTGAAGCGCTTTCAGTGCAGACAGTAAATGGATGTTTTTTGCTGCCGTTTCTGATTCTTCACCGTCCGCAAATACATCAAACAAAGCATCTAGAGCTTCTCCACAGACTACCAGGTCAATATCTTTTGATGCAACTTGGAGTAAAGCATTTCCAATCATCTGCAAATGGTATATATATATATATATATATATACAAAAAGTACTGTTTAACCTGTTAGATATTTCAATAGCTATTCACAAGCATAATCATGAAAAAACAGAACCTTCAGGTTGTTGAAACCTTCTATATTCTACCTCTATACATTGTGATCATCCTCCCCATCTTACAAAGAAAAAACAAACCATTTTATCATTATTATTATAGGAGTAAAATATGGAAATGTAAGACAAAGTGAAAATACCTGTAGGGTTTCAGAAGTTCCCTTCTCTTTGGCCAGTGTACTGCCAGTAATGCCTAAAATGGCCACTGCGTTGACTCGCACACTGACTACATTGCAACAGGTTGCTGTTCCACTTAACCTCATCAGCTGCTCAGGGCTCATGCACTGTCAAAATATATTCACAAGCGCGCGCACACGCACGTACACGCACGCACACGCACACGCACACACACACACACACACACACACACACACACACACACACACACACAAACACAAACCGGCATAGTGAGTCACAGAAAGCAGCAATGATTTACACAACCTTTGTTACTTTTAAGTGATGCATAAAAAGTATACACATATTACCTGTGGGATGTTTTTGGAGGCAATAGTCTGTAGGACTGATCTTATGGCACTGGTCACCGCCTCCAAGAATTCTACCTCTTTTGGTATCTCTGGGTAGTGAAATTATAAAATGTATCCTTTTTTGTATTACAATATTTTGTGGATATTACCATAATATACTTGTTTTGCCTGATTTCTCTCTTAAGGTCATGACATAGAACAAATAGGTAAAAGGGAATATAAAAAGATGATTTGATATGGCAAATTAACATAGTATTAAAATAACTTTGCTATTGATTATGATATTAACATTAAAAACATAGGCATAAGTTGATATAAATATCTGACCTGCGGTATTAAATACCAGCATTGATAGATGCTGTGCAACAGCTGGTAGGGCTGCTGCTCCCCCTAAGGACTCTGCATCCATGGAAGATAGGATGTTATGGAGGCATGTCAGGGCCCGGTGCTGCACCCGCTGCATTCTAGTGAAAAAGCCATTAACAGGCATAGAAAAGTTATTTGTAACTGGAATCAAAAATAAGTTAGCATAGATTTTAAATGTGTGCATACAAACAAATCTGCTATTTTTCATTAACAAATCTGCTAACAAATTTACTTCTTTATCAGGCCTCGCCATGTCACATTTTGTTGGCATATTTCGGTTGCTTCTGCATTGGGGAAGTGAGTCTTCTTTAGAACCTGAAGGATGACAGTGCATTTCAACCAGAAATGAGCAGTTCTAACAAGTTTATCTTGATAATTTATGAGGAATATATGCTGTCAAGTGGATGATAAGTGATACAATAAACACGCCTTTTCTGGGATGTTGTGGTTGATAAGTGCCCCATGAACCTCAGCTGACAGACATAGGGGGGACAGTGGACTAGTGACTTCACAGAAGCCGTCAGGACCCATTTCACTCTCATCACTGCTAGACATCTCCTCCCACTCATCGTCAGAAAGGTCTATACATACAAGCACATAAGGGGAAAATGTTGATTGAGTGAAAACATTTTGGGGAAAAAGTGGTATTCTCCACATTAAAAACAAACAGGGAGCACAGAGTCAGAGGGTAAAGGGCTTCATGCAAGAGCATGTCTACCAAAAAGATTATTTGAGGTAAAATAAGCACCACAAGTGATAAGTACAGGCCTTCTACAAGACTCACCATCTGAGTAGCACATGTTGACGATAATCTCCAGGGACGTCTGCTGTGCTGTCAGCAAAGCTGTTGCCTCCCCCAGCTCTTCCTTGCCCCTCTGGACAAAAGAACAAACCATAAGAATGAAGTTGCTCCAAACCAGACCAGTCATCAGCCTGCAGCTTCATGGCACATGTGCTTCAGAAAGTTATTTTAAAATACATATTCTATATAGACACATTCTGCTATGACCAGAGTACAAAACTGTAATTACTGCCATTGTAAAAGAAGCAAGGAAATAATAAATGCATACAATACACCACAATGTGGGGAGAATCAGCATGGCAATAGACAATTAAAGGAACAGAGACAAATAGCCTTCACTCAAACGCCGTATAGAGGTTTTTGTCAATAATGGTATATTGGTCTGCTGATTGGTGCTTTTGAAAAAAGCAGTGAAAGTAAATCAGACATGTAGGTATCGGGAGAACAGTATAATATGAGCATTGCCGAGAATTCATCTTCCTTTCGCCATGCTAGGCTCTAGTAAAAAGAAATATTATAATACATAAAAGTAAACTTGCAGGCAAAAGGTCAGAGAAGTCATCATTATGATTTGCAGCATTTTTGTTCGTCCTATGCCCATCCAATCCCGCCTCCTCTTCCATATCGTCTACAGCAAAGTCTCCTGCAGCCTGGTACTCCATATCGGCGGCGGCTGCTGTGTTGCTGCCTATTCGAACCAGCTCAGCCCGTTGAAGTTCAGGGATCAGTCTGCCTGCATCTAGTTCTAGACTTTGGGATAGTGTGGCCACCACAGCATTTACTGTCTCTGCCTGGCGGGTTGAAGACAAGCTGCTTTTCAGATTCCAGAGCGACCCTGATGGAAACAGTTGGAAAACATTAGAACCGTCTTTGTTTGAATTTTTTTTACTATCAAGCTTTCAATATAAAATATAGATAAATGATGGCTTTGGTAATCAAAAACATTAAATATGTTGCGGACATACCTGCAGCCAGTGTTCGAAGTAAAGTGTGTGCCATGCTTGACTGAGAAGACAGCAGCACACTCTCCAGAACTACTAGAACAGACGTGTTGATGCTACAAAGCTCTGAATTGTCCTCGGTCACAGTGTGTAAGCAGTGGGCTGCAGACAAATCCAGAAATACTGACATAAACACACTTATTCATAAGTAAAGGAAAAATTATTATGCATTTAAAATGTTTTTACTCATGGCTCTTACCTGCAGATATGGCCAGCATTACATTGTGTGGATGTTGTTCCAAACACTTGAGAACCATATCTAGAAGGCCTGTTTTGTTGAACACTGACAAAGCCTGGCTACTGCTCTCACTGCAGTGGAACAGGATCATTATTATTATTATTATTATTTTAATCCTAAACAAACAACTTAAGTTCCATAATGATAAGGAATTCCCTTTTTAAATACGAACAGAAACCTCTTTATCCTACCAAAGATTCCACAGCAAGTTCATAGCCTCATTTGCTACATCTTCAATTGTGTTTTTCTGCTCTTTAATGGGAAGGGCTGTGGTGTCAAACCCTGAGCAACACTGAAATAACCAGTAAAAGCATGGCATAACATTCAATAAAGATTTATTTTACATTTAAGCATTTAAAACAAAAATTGTACAATACTAACTCTACAAATGAATTAACTAGCAAGGCTTGCCTCTCTAAGCAGCGCCGTAAGGGGAGTCATGATGTCCTGCTTCACCATGTCCAAACAGACCTCATGACCTCCACAAACACTCAGGTTCCTGTAGTTACATGAAGGACACATTACTTGCTAAACTGCAAGATGTGATTTAAGGTAGATTAGTAGCTAAGAAGATTACCAAAAACCCTAATTTTAATAAGATGTATAGACAATTTTGCAAATTAAACCTATCAAATACTTAACTTGAATACTGATGTATATCCACCTTGCTTTATTTGACTACAAATGCTATCTGCATTGTGTATTGAAAAGTATCTGATTGATATGTGAGGAGCTTATTGAATCCATTAGTCTGATTTTGGCCCTGTCATTGATATGCAGGACTGCAATAGATATATTGAGCATCAAACACATTAGAGTCTGAAACGGCAGGCCTTGCAGTACAAGCCTTGTACTCACCTGAGTGCACCTGTAGCAGTCTCCCTAACAGCTAGACTGCGATCCAGTACTAGGGGCCCAAGTCTTCGAACAGCATCCCGCTGTAGGAACCCAGGAATGGTCTGGCTTTGTTGCACCACCCGAGAAATGCTGGCACATGCAAACTCTCGCACATCTGCACTAGGACTCTGCAACTGAAAACATGTGAGTGAGTGGTTACTCAGTCCCGCGGAAAACGTCTGACCTCAGTATGAATAACTATAGTAGCAGGCCTATTCATCTGATGGATATTAACTGCCGGGCACCGTTTGAGAAATTAAAATGTTTATTCGAACGACTGAAATTATCACAGATGTTGCGTCGCATCTCAAGTTCACATGATTCTCACTAGTGCCAAATTTGACATTACAGTATAACGTAGCTAACTAGCTAACAAAGACTAACAAATGGTAGGAATGAATCAGGCCAATTAGGAACGTACACAAAAAGTTTTTTTTTTTTTTTTTTTAAATACTAGTCTCGAGATTTCTGTTAGGTTCCCTGACTTGGAATTTTTCCGCCCCTACAGCAAATCCATCATTTAAAAAGCCAACTAACTAGCGAGGATTGAAAGCTAATGTGTGTGTGCAACCTACTCCAATAATACGTTTGAGAAGCACAATAGTGAAGTAGATATAGACAAAATTCTTGTTTTAGACTGCTGGGCTATAACGTGAAAAGTCTTACTTTCTCCAGCAACTCTCTGGCTGGGCTACCAGCTTCGTCGTCGAGCTCTTCTGGATCTGCTTCTTTAACAGCATTTACTGACAGCCCCAATGAATTATATTGGGGGCGTTTAAACTTCTTATTTTTGGTTTTACCCATTATAGTTTTCGTCAATGTTAACACCAATTCAATAGAATTTTGACATGTACCACTGGCTAAAAGAACATAGTTCGCTGTATGAGCATGTGGACCGTAGTCTGCCGTAAACTGATGTGTGCAATGCTTCTGGAGAATTGTCGTAATACCGCAAAAACGGAAGACAGAAGCAAACAAATCAAGGATTTGGATTATTGTTTTATCACATGTAATCAAACTTTAAAACTAGTATTTTTTGTGTCTTACTGTAAACTCCAAAACACAATTTGGTGTTATGCTAATCAAGATTTTCTCCACTTTTGAGTTTCACTGCAAAAACTTCACTGCGAACTATGACTTCCATCTTTAACAAAACTGGAACTTTTCAAAGCTAACATTAAGTCATCATTAAAAGCATTCTAACACGTAAATAAATGTATCCCCCAAATCATGTAATTATCTGTAGATTCACAAGATGAAAAATGAAGTCCAATTGTAAAGGTTCGCTCACATTTATTTGGTATAATACGTTTAAAATAGAAAAAAATAACTAAAACAAATGCACACGAAATAAACACAATTAAACTCTGTGTAATATATGAGATAAAGTGATGTGCGCACCACACAAAGACCAGTTGTCAGTGACGCCGTTCATCTTCATTGATTATAACAGTATTCTGCTCTGACAAAATGCAAAAGGCATTGTCGCCTTGCACCTTGATGGAATTTGGTTCCAACGACTAAATTAACGTGCGATTGCTCGCTTTCCATGGACGGTTATTTTTTGACCCCTCAAAGTGTTCTCAGAGCTTCTGTATATTCAGTGGCAATCAAAATTGAGGCTTAGAACATACTTTATTCCACAGCAGTTCGGGATCACTGAATATTTGGACGTGGTTTAAGAATAAGTTTCCCCGTCTGTAATAAAGAAAAAGTCCAATAAACAACTTTTAAAACAATATAGCTTTCAGTAGTTGTTTAAAGACTAACAAAACTTACATCATCACAGGACATGTTGTATTCGGCTAAAACTGTTCGACATCGAGCTGCAATGCTGAAAAATTAGGATGAATCAAGGATGATACTGACTGAAACTTAAATTGAAGATTTTTGCATTGCAATCAATTACCCATATGATAAAAATAAATATGGTTAAACCATAAAACAACACAGGTTGACCAAAATTACAAACCAAGTTGTTTAGATCTTAATTTACAAACTGCTGGAGAACCTAAAAAAAATTCTAACAAATTAACACATTTGCCTTAAACCGTCTGTTTATCCTGATATTAGCTGGTTTAAATCTTCTCATACAAGTTTTATTTTCTCTGATATTTCTCCTAAATGTCAGCCAATTAGAAATGAAGTAAGATGCAGTGCATTCCTTGGGAAAAATTGTAGATGGCGAGTTTTAATCAACAAAATAAAACTAACATTAGCTAGAAACTTTGCAAATAGTCACTTTAACCAGTATGAACTGTTCAAGTAAAATAGTAACTTATCGCTGAACCACAGGTGTAAACCTTGCATCAGATCATCAGATCAACTTCATACTTAATGATTGCTCCTTGAAAGGATACATTGATGGGGCGACAACTCGTTTATGTATTCCAGCAAAAAATAATGCTATTAATGTTATGCAGCTGATGGTGAAAAACGGATGATTCCACAGGGATGAGATGAAGGATACCTAAACAAAAGAAAAAGTATATATGCATAGAAAAATATTCCAACATCAAAACTCTCATGAAGCAGAGGGGTCCAAATGGTTCTGACCTTTTGTGTATCAGGGTCTATCAACCAGTTCCAAGCTCCGGTTGCCGTACAAACAGATACCACAATAAGAATCACTGCAGGAGAAACAGACAAAAGTAGTACATTATTTGGGACACATGATTGTGCGCCAATATACTGTACATCACATAAAAGTACAATAGAAGGAAATCACCATTTGATGAAAATTACTTACAATCTTACTCGTTAATGTTACTTACTTCGCCACCGACCCGTTGCAGGCTGTAAACAGGATACATACTCCGTTAATCTTCTTTCAAAAGCTTTTAGGTCTGCAAAAAGAGAACACAATTGAGTCAAGATTCTAAGATGACTGTTAAATGGCTCTACCATTTTTCATCACAATAAGATGAGGTACAAGAACTATGAGTAAGCTTAAAAACTGTGATTACTCAATCAACAAAAAAGGAATATAGAATGGCTGCATCGGTGCTTGACAAAGTGGCTCTCTATCTGTATCCGCTGGTAACTACCGCCAAAATATATTTGAAAGGCTTTCTGAAAACATACCAGTGTCATTGTGCTTGGCAAAAGAAAACTGCTAGTATCACTAAAATATGCAAATTATGTTGGTGTATTAATGCATTTACCAAACGAGGCAGAGCAGTTGGTATTGATTTGTTGAAAAACATTTTTTACAACAAATATTAAAATGCCTAGTAGCTGCTACTGAACAATCACACTAGTAAGAGGTGTTTGGGGACATAGCTAATTCTAGTTTGCCAAATTGTTTAGTTTGACTTGCATTAAAAGCTTTATATTGAAGCAAAGCTTATGTAGTTTACTACATTTTACTTTTTCAATGCCTGACATATACTATTTTTTGTTTTATATACAATTGTGTAAGTTAGACAATCGTCACTGGTACTCTGGTAATACTAAGGTTTCAAATTTACTATGAATCCTTTGTGGGCAGATGAGTCAGTCGGTGTGATCTCCACTGAAGCTGGAATAATAACAAGCAGTGTGTCTGTTGAGCCTGTATACACGTATTTTGTGTTTCAAAACCTGGAAGGTATCATCTATATCTAGGTAGGTGAAACATCTAATTTCAATAACTTTTTATGAGATAGAATATTTAAATGCACACTAGATTTGTCAATTATGAAAGACTGCAATAAGTACTTAGTCTCTGTCTAAGGTGTAATTAGTCTAGAGGAATTACTTAACCCTGTAAAGTCATAAGGGCTAAAACAAGATGAGCATATACTTCTAGTAATATGATGAGAACATGGATTTTAGGTCAAAATTATTATTTTTAAATTAAATTATTATTATTATTATTATTATTAATAATAATAATAATTATAATCTGAGACAACGTGGATGTTAGATACCCTGGTCCTTAAATATCTTGGCCTTTATAGAACAGATTCATAATGTGAAGACAGAAGTACGCCGGCAGGAGGCAAGGCCAGTTGGTTGACAATATTAAAACATAATTCATACAAATAAATAATATTACATGAGGTGAAAGGACCTAATTTGCCATTAACTTAATAGCTTATGTCTAAAAGATAACAATTTAGCGAAATTCAGCGATCGATCTGAAGCAGGTGATATTTTAGTCTTCTTTAATTAGAGCCGAAGGTGAAACCGTAGTAATATATTGTTACAGTTCAATTCAAATTATACACCGCAAATTTTAGTTTGAATTACTTTTATTCTTACTAAATCTAGCACAATGTTATTATACTTTTTTGTGCGTTGTGGTTTCTCATTGACTTAATGCAAACGTGGACGCCAACATTTGACCTTCCTTACACCTCCATGTATTTTTGTTAGTGGACGCGTCCCATAATTTACTAATATTAATAGTAGTAGTAATTAACGTTGAATCTGAACTACCTTGCTAGTAGTGCAAAGACGTAAATGTCCATCTTGCATAGCAAATGAAAGAAAACGATAACAAAAGGCAAGTGCTATACACCTATCTGTAAGCAAATACGACGTGTATAAAACTCATACATGAATAATTATTAAGATAGATAGGTATTGCTACGCTACTTAGTGTGCGTTGACTTTGTAGCTAATGTTAGCTACATCTTCATGCTCACGGCGTAGCGGATGCAGGGTCTTGATTAGTTCCAATGCATTTTCGGCAGTGACGTTTACTCAACCACTAAACAAGCAATACAATAGCCTGGTTACAATAAGTAAATTAGTTTGCTTGCCATGTTGACTACCTTCGGCCTGTTCTAAGGAATTCATTGCTACCACTCTGTCCGGCTGATGACGGTAGTGGTAATACCGCTCTGTTCCCCTTCGACTTAAAACAAATAAAACAAAAGTGCTGTTTTATCTTCTTCTTAAATTGTTGATTGGCTGTCAATTGCCAACATTTGTAACATTACCGCCACATACTGGTTTGGAGTGTTAATAGGAAAGTTAACTTCTGAATACTGGTAGGGTCCCCCTGTGTTCAGAGGAACGGAGCCTCGCTTGAAACCCTGTCCTGTCTCCTGTCTACAACCAAACAAAAACCTTTTACTAACCTTCCTTTCCCCTCTGAATTATGAAGCAATGTCTTAACATTTAATTACCCGATTCCCCTTTCTTGCAGTTGTTCTCTATAACTCGTTAATTGAATTGACACTTGCTTGCAACATTATTCACTGTTTCTCCTGGCAATTATCACATTTCCATCTCCGTTTTGCCTAATGTGCATAGTTGAATTTGGTCCTGAATGTCTTATATCCTCATCTTAACATTGTCTCCTCTTTCATTAGGGGCCCTGATGCTCATCTTCTGCATGTGTTCTCACTTTCCTTTATATATGTCTGGTATGTATGGTATATGTCTTCCCTTAGCTTCTCTTTCCAAACAACTCTGCCATTTCTGTTTTCAATGCGATATTATTATTCAGTAAATAATAATTACTTAAAGGGACCAAGCTTCATTGATCTTTATTGCTTCCTTTGCATGAAGACATCTGTATCTTAATGTCCCAACATAATAATAATAATAATAATAATTCATGACATTTATATAGCGCTTTTCCAAATGCGCAAAGACGCTTAAACCCAGTTCACCAAGATTTTCTTACCATCTAACAATGAACTTGAATCCTAAGTATTCACCACCCTCTCAAGCTGAACGTCCTCCACACACTGTGAAGACATATATATATGGCTCATAATTTCTACTGTGTAAAGAGAAAGATGATTTGTCAGCCTTTCTCTTTCCATATGGGGTCTTTTGTCCCATTAGGGCAGATTTGGGTAACTCCAAGGTGTGGTCTTTCTGTAAATCTCCCTACCAACACAGCTGGACACTCCCCCTCCATAATAAGTCTCCCTGTCTGATGTAACTCCACGTCTAT
>JAVQJS010011504.1:0-12048 GCA_036024795.1 Galaxias rostratus | reverse complement strand
CCCCCCACCGTTTCTTGTGTGTCTTCATTTTTTTTATCGCCCCCCGGGGGGGGGGGGGGCGGGCCGTGCGCGCGCGCATGCACGAGGGTGCGTAACACTCCTGCCTTGGTGCATAAATGGAGCATGGATACAGAGCATCCATTCGTGAAAACAATGGTCTCAGTGTCCGCTCACTCGCCACACCAAGCCCCAAAACCACATTAGAATGAAAACTAATTTTGGGGGGCCCAAATAGTGTCTCCAGTGGATTTATGCATTGAATGTCCATCAAGGGAGACGTGCCACAGGCTTTCAGACCAAACAAATCTCCAGGTGCCACGTAAATGGGCAGCATTCGATTTTACATGAAATGCATCTCAGCTGGCTATTCTGCAAAATACACCAGGCTTCTTTTTCAGAGAGAAATTATTTTGAACGTACTTTCTTTTGCATCGGTTGCCTTTGTTGACGTTCAATTTTCACAAATACTATTAAAAACATTTTCACTCTGGTAAGGGTTACATTAAAACCCCCACAGAGGCACACAAAGGCAACATTAAAACTGAGCGCGCCATGGACAAGCAGTCCAAGGACAAGGTCGGAATGTGACACACTTTGCTTGTTGTCCATTCCTGAACCGACCAAGGGAAAAAAACACAAGACGAGGCTGCCGCCAACAACAACAGGGTCTGCCATCCCGTTGGCCGCAGCCTTCCTAGCCTACGCCACGATCCAATTTAAACAAATCAATGGCAATCAAGTGATTCCCTCTGTAGCCCAATCTGACGGACGGCGTCGTTTGACTGTGGCAATCAAAGGGGCTATTGATCAGGGTTTGATATCCCCCTTTTAATTTGACGGTGGGGAGCTGGAGGCCTGTTCGAGGGGTGAGCAGGGGGAGGGGAGTGGGTGGCTCCTGTGAAGAGCTGCCGGGATTGTGATGAAGGACCCCCCGTCAGCGGGCTCACAGGAGAGACTCAGGCCTGATCAAGGCCACGCTGACGTCTGAAAAACCCCGTTCCACTGTTGGGGACACAGGCTGGAGGAGAACCCTCGGAATTATTGGACATGGATGAAAAGGTCCACGGCAACAAAGAGACTCGGTAACAAACGGATTCAAAACAGCAGGGGAAAAAAACTGGGAGGGAAAAAGGGAAAGGGTTTTTCATCTAGCAAAGATATATGTGGTGTAAAGCTCACCAGAAAGGGAAAGGAAGTGGTCGAGTTTTTATGGGCTATTGAGGCTTTTCTCGGCTCCCTTCTTCTTTACGTAGTGATCTCATTGCAATGGCAGCGGCGGTATCGGGGAGATTCAGGGTGTGTGCTTGACTGTGTCTGCTGGTTAGAGAAAGTGAGAAAAGGTGCCGGCTGGGAGCGGAGGAGACGTGTGTGGTGTGTGTGCGTGTGCGGTGTGTGTAAAGAGGGCGGAGGGGGAACCTCCTGCTTTGCGCAGGCATTGGAAAAACACGCAGCGTAACCGGTCTCTCGTGTTTCAGCCTGGGAAATGGTAACCCAGGACGAAAAAGCTGAATGTTATGTTTGTCCAGCGCTGCTAATCAATCATTTGGTCCGAGCAACCCTGGCCTCTCTCTCTCTCTCTTTCGCTACTCCAGGAGAGGACAGGACAGAAGAAAAGGTGTGTGTGTGTGTAAAGGGAGCAACTAACATCCAGGCAGCCTCACTTAATGTGCCTTTTTGATCGATGTACTGAGAACGCATCCCAGTAATGGGATGGGGCGGGGCATCTGTATGTTTGTGTGTGTGTGTGTGTGTGGGGGGGGGGTCACTGAAATAGGTAACCACTTCCTTCAATAAAGCCAATGCCATTTTCATTTAATGTATCCCATTGAAAGCCAGTTATTCACTAAGGATGTCGAGTGGTCATGAAACAATGTAATCATTTCAATCAGTCTCTCCAAATGAGGGAAGGACAAATGCTCTTGGAATCGACCACTGTGGCAGGAGAGACCGATACGACACCCAGGGATTTATTTGCACAGGACTAATGGGTTTGTTCCGGTATGACACACTACCAATAACCTGGATTATACAGAGCCTCCGCTAGGCAGTCTTTGACAACTCCGTGCTTGGGGGCGCACGCTTGAGAGCAAGCTCGTCCAGCTACTGCCTTCCAAACTTGATGGGGACAAAAGCCCCAAACCGTATGAGCACATGGACCTGAGAGAATCCAGTTCCCAACCTAGCATTTCACTGTCATTCAAGGCACAGGACAAATGTTCTAATGCATTCAGTGCTAGAGAATATTTTTGACAGTCCACCTTATTCAACATTTGGGTGAATAAACAGTAAAAAGATTAGACAATTTGTTCACACTATATGAGCCCTGTAATCATCTACAGCAGCAGATATTCCCTTTCATATTTGCTCTGTCTAGTAGATGTCCAAACAGTGGACATCAGAGGGGCGGGGTTTCCGTGCGAAGCACTTGTTTGGATTTTCAAATGAGGCTCCTCTATACGCTGCTTGGTGTTCTACAGACACTGGCTGCTGATCCAACAGATTACCCACAGCGTTAATCGATATCACAGACACTTTGGGAAATGGTAGCTTTGACAAGAACGTGCATAGAGTTTGCGCTCAATTACTTTAGTTTATCTGAAAAATATCATCCAACAACTACATGAAAAAAAAAAAATCCGTTACTAATTTCTACTGTTTTAAAATGTATTTTCGGTTGCCGTTCTGCAAATCATAGATGCTCTTCTACTTTATGTCCTGACACAGTGACCTATAATTTGTGTTTGAAGCCTCGGGCTAAAGCACCATGTTGGGAAAAGCCTGCCCCTTCAACAGGCAACTGCAGAGATGGATATCATAGCAAGCCATGCAGCTACTTGACCAGTACAAGATTCACTTTGCATTCAAGCTTGCTGTACCAATAGTTACGCGAAGGGATACAGGGAGCTTCTTCAATTAAATGATTTTCATCAATGAGGAAGGCTACATAAGACAGTAACTAATTAAAAGTAAAAAAAATAAATAAATAAAAAAACCTGCAGTGAATAGACATTTCGATTCCACGTACAAAAGCACCATAATAATATAGTATGGTACAAGCATACTAATCTATATTCTTAAAACAAAAATCGCTAAACTGAATCAGTTAAACAGGTTACTATGGGCTTTGCTGCATACATTGGTGTAGGACACAATCTGGCCAGTTTAACAAGCAGGTGCAGATGCATTCCATGGTCAGATTGGATGGATCAAGCGGTTTAAAATGGAACCTCCCCATTGCACAAAATATGGTCCTATATCATTTAACCTATTAACAAATATATACTACTCATTTATTAACGCATCAGTTCACATATCACATCCAACTCGATATTCGTTGCTACCGCGGTGGTTTTACCTAGTTTTAATTTCGCATCATATTTTAATGAAGGCTATACTATGCAGACAATATATTCATGCATAATATCAGTGTCACAAGTGTCGCTAAATCTGCCGATGCATTGACAAATCATAGCAACTATTTAAATTGAGTGCTGGTCAAAAGAAAACGAAATGTGGAATAGAGGCAGATGACACGGCATATATTAACAAACGATTATAAATCCTACTCACTTTATAGAAAATCATCTTTAAAGTGCCGTAGAACCCCATTATTGTATTCCGGCGTAGTTTCCTTTTCACTGAAAAACGTTGAAGCGCAAATATCGCTGCGTGATGTAAAGATTGCTCTGACAGCGCAAGGGCAGTACACTCTCAGGTAAATCCAACACTGTCTCTGATGTGGACATGCTCGGGCACGTCACCGGACGGGCGTGCGTATAGAGTAGAGATCCCTGTAAGGAAAGCTCCTCGGTCAAACACTATATGAAGCTCAATAGCAATTCGAAGTAACGATTCTGGGAGCTGGTGCAGCACTGTCGGCCCCACAGGACTGCGCGAGAATAATCAGTAGAGAGGAGAGACGAGGGTAAAAGGGGAATCTGCAGCACAGCACTGGGTAGAGAGGGGGGAGTGGCCAAGAGAAATAGCGAGAGAGAGAGCGAGAGAAAGAGAGAGAGACGAGGACCTAGCCTAGCCCTCTTCACAGCCTGTACAATGCTGTCTCCTACGTAAGGATCAAATTACATCCTTCCTGGCGGTAAAGATGCGAATGGTGCAGTCCGAAATTCGAAAGCATGCGCAGCACATCAATTACATGTGGGCATAAGGGAAACGTATACATATTAGACTAGAAGCGGAGGAGAGGGCTGAGCTGAAGCTGCACAA
The DNA here is from genome assembly GCA_036024795.1 of Galaxias rostratus. Taxonomy (NCBI): domain Eukaryota; kingdom Metazoa; phylum Chordata; class Actinopteri; order Galaxiiformes; family Galaxiidae; genus Galaxias; species Galaxias rostratus. The sequence continues at coordinate 7,824 of JAVQJS010011504.1, read as the reverse complement.
CCATAGCTCCTAACCCCACCACAATGCCTTCTCTCTCACACTTGTTGCAGGATCACGATTCCGAAAAACGCCCTCAGCCACTGGTAGGCAACCCCCATATCTGAAATTTAACACAGGTCTGATCAGAGTTGCACTATAGTTCTAACTTTTAGGCAAATAAATAAATCAAGTATCTACTTTGTAGAGCTATGTTATTTCAATTAACAAATACCACTACTAATATTATAATAAAGTTAGTAGAAAATAGTAACAGTTTACTGTGTTTTGCCCTTCATAACAAACACACAGATTTAGAAAAATATGGAACCTTGGAATAGAACAATGTATCCTACAATAGTTTATTTTATTTTTTGGCAGCAGTGCACAATTACCCTTTGCACCTGGTTGCTCTGAACACTGATTAGACTTTATTTACATTTCAATATGGCAGACAACCCCAGAATGGATAACTAAAACAAAGATGATAGCTTAAGAATTAGGCAGGATTATTTCTATTAATTACAATTTACTGGAGAAAATAAACAACAAATGGCTAACAACTAATAAGCTACAATAGCCAACAGTTGCTAATTACACCCGGCTGGTTTCAGGTGAAAGCCGATATAATTTGATATAGGGCAGAGTTTGACTGTCATTAATATTTCTGTCACTGCAGAAGAAATGGGTGCTTTTTGCGAGGCTATCTTACCGTTAGGTAAACAAGCCACTCCTGGAAGGTAGATTGGCTTTTCTTATTCAAATGAGGGCTTAATTTACTCTGATAAGTTTGGAGAAAAAGTTACGATAAATACGTTTTCCAAACATATGGAAGAAAAGCAACTTGCCTGAAGATGAAAGTTTCACAGAGCAGGTTTAAACTTGTGCAGTAAGGACACAAGTTGTAAAAAAAAAAAAAAAGAGTCAAAGTGCACCTTGTAATTATGGTTAAGTGAAAAAAAAAAACACATGCAAGTATTCAAGCTTAGCCGTCCAAAGTGCTTGAATGGCAATCAGGCCATCAATCAGTCCCTCTACCCAAAAAACACATTAGCTCATAGCTGGTGTTTACCTCGGTGAAAGCCTTTTTCCTTAGTCAATGGAGACCATCCCAACCCAAACAATGAGGAATCATGGGAAGGGCTCCCTTGTTTTGCAGGCAATCTTACCACTCATAGGCTTTTAAAGTGAGACACTCAACACCTGCAATAATTCAATCACCGGCATTCAATCTGGTAAGCAAGATCGAGAACAAATTAGAGACATTTTAAGAAATGACCACAAACAGAATGTGAAATTATGTGAAACAAAAACCAAATGACCACATGGCATTTCTTGGGTGCTGTTTAAACCTGAGCTAACGGCTTCCTCGCTAAAAACGGAAGGTGACGGAGGACTGGCGTGAGAGGACAAGGGCTGGGCAGGTGGAACGGGATGTCTGGCCACTTTTGCTTTACTCACAAAAGTCACAACCTCCTCCTCATCAGTTTCCACAGCAACGCAGCGAGCTTGAAAAGAGTTAAGGAGGGGCGAGGGGGGGGTACAGAGACCAGCAGGACGATGGGAGTTGAGTCTGTGTTTGAGAGAGGGAGGGCCCCTCCTGAGAGATGGCCCCGCTCGCCACCCGGCCCAACCTTTACACAGCTCATTGGAATGCACGGCATGCGAGAGGGGTCGCACAGCGGCCTTTCAATGGGCTTTGACCCCTTTTGTCGTTCCCCTTCTGCCGACCGGTAAAACATTAACAGGCCGTCCCCCCCGGGTGCTAACCTCCTCTGCTAATCAAATCCTAAAAGTCCTGCTAGACAGACGAGCTTACAGCTACACCAGACAGGTGTCTTCATACCACACGTTTGTTTCAAATGCACTTTTTTTTGTATTTTACTATCCCTTTTCCCACACACAAACCTCCTCCTGAAGTGATCTTAGTGAAAGTGCCATGAGATGCAGTGGTGATGGCACAGCAACAGCAAATGTGTAACATTACTCGGGTAACAGTGGATACCTGGAGGGCAAATGCTAATGCTATTCGCCTTCCTGCGCAAATAGTAGGCACCACGGGTTTATGGATTTTGTAGCAGGGTGTATCAACACCATGATTCAATAGAAATCCACTTACAGTTCTAACGGAACGCAGAGCATTCGTGACTGCTTGAACGTATTCGGAACTGATTCGTGTTTCCAGAAAATGTAGATATTGTGACTTATTAATTTAATCTGACTGGGCTTTACGAAGTCATTCGAAAGCTACAGATGTAAGCGGAATAAAAGCTAGGGTGCATCAATAGGAGAAAGGGGCCTCCAGTGTTTAACATGGGGCTCTATAACTTGCAAAGCGAATGTGGAATCTGGGGCTCTAAACTTGAAGGGAGCTCGGGTTTGTGAGCAGTGGCGCATCACTAAATAGCACCACGTTATTGTCCTTGCGATGACAAAAAGAGGGACGGCGCGAGGAGGGGTTGGGAGGGGGCTCGTCTCAGTAGTCGAGGGACGTGCTGACGATATGAAAGGTATGGGACGGTGTTTGTTTGATGAATAAGGCAACCGTGGATTCCAACATTCCAAGGAGCACAATAACAGCTTCGTCTAACTGGGGCTTCATTTGCATGACCATAGCCACCCACGCGACTGTGACCTTCCAAGTGTGATGTTCGATAGGGGTCGGGTCACCCAGGAAATTGCAGGGAGGGGTGCACATATCTCCTCTCTGACATCACTTGGCTCCACGGGAACAATTGGAGGGGAGGAGGCAACGCAATGTGATTCAAAGCTTTTTGTTGAGGAAAAGTAGATGAAGTCCATAGGTTACGTGGTTATGGGGTATGGTACTGGAACAACATGGAGTTAAGTATACCGGCATTCAGCAGAGACCTGTGAGATGTCATAAATTACTGTGACAAAACCAATATTGAGTTTTATTTGTTGTTTATTGCCCCAGCAGAATCTAAATTAGATTTTTTATTTCATGGTCGAAAAGCTGTGAAGGTCACATTTTACGATAACACCCAGACATTTCATTAGGATTGTAGGTTATCCTTTTACACATTTCAAAATAAGACAGTAAAATATACTATTGGTTTTGACGAGCAAGTGATTACTCGATTGTGGCTCAAATTTATCATTCTGGCGTCTTAAATGTATACACATTTATATGCCTTTTGATGAGGTTGAAATTGATCCCTTCTGAACAAAAGGCTTAGAGGGAGTTCCCTCCAAACCCCGAACTGGACCCTGCAGATGGGGGATCGGAGATATCCACTCACCTGACCCAAGAACAGTGGCCACCTTATCTCGCCACTTGAAGACAAACAAAGTGCTGAGACCCACCACTGATCCCAACATATTTAGAGAGGGGTTGAAAGGAAAGAAGCGGATGCCGTTGCTCCCCCCAAGAGAACGACATAAATCTGCTGGCAGGAAGTGTTGTGGAAGGATGATATTAACCTTTGCCTCCCTGTGTACATTGAGCCATGACAAGTCTCTGAAGGCGCACACACGCAGGAAAGCCAGGCTCCAGGGCTTCACACCAACCCCTGTGCTGAGCAATGACTGAGTGGATTCTTCAAAGCACAGTTGACCTTTGGCCACTAGCTAAATCTAGGGAGAAGAAGCTCGCTACGGAGTATGAACTCGGGTTGAAAATAAAGTCAAATGTCTACTTAGAGAACTATTCTGGCAATGATGCAAGGCGGTCGTTATTCACTAGGGCATCAAGAGGCAATCCATTAACCTCTCATAATTGGGGAAAATGTTTACAAAAAAAGGGGGCAGTCGCCATCTTAGCTATTAGTCAAATGAAGTTACAAACAGGCTGTCCATGTGAATTCGCCTCAAAATGTCTAAATATTGCAATGCTTTTGTCATTGTCATGTTAATAGTATAATTATCCAGACTGCTTTTTCCAACTCCAGGGCGAGCACAGCGGACATCTCTCATTCGAGGGCCATTTAAAATTGTGCATCGCGGGCCAGCTGACACTTGGCTGTGGCTCGCATCAACATTTGCACAGGGATGACTAAAGCCCTTTAATTATCCAGAATTGCCACTCGACCCATCCTAGACGAGTTGGAGCGAGCCAAATCTGTGCTGCTGGCGTTCGCCTCAGGTATCCGACCTGGTCTCTCACTGTGGGGTAAAAGGTTAAGGGGTCGTCGTTTGTCTTGAAAACCACTCTTTGCCTATCCTAGTACTGCACATGACGTCTCCTGTTTGAATTTAATCACCGGCTAATTCTCGCTAACCTTAAACCCATTTGTGAAGCCGGCCCTCCTCCAGGTGTGTATATGTGCATCCAGAGAAAATATACCTAGCCTCCCAGAGGAGCCCTACCCCCTTCTAATTGGATCAGAGGGCACGTCACTACAGCCAGACATCTGCAAATTAAAGATAGGGAGCAGTAAGCCTGCCTCCGCTGCACAGTCAGTCAGTCAGTCAGTCAGTCAGCAGGACACACACACGCACACACAACTTGAGAACCGGTCATTTCGTCTTCCTCCAACCAGACATTTATTAATTTTCTGGAATAATTTATAAGAAGACACTCTACAGGCACAGAGAAATGCCACGGCAGATTGCTGTGGTAGACGGTCCGGTAATTCCCTTATTATCAAACTGAATCTCAGTGGACGGTGACCTTTAATGCAGAGTTGCTGTGTGTTTGTGATGCACGCCCTGAGGATGACTGACTGTTCACTGGGTTCGAAAACATGTCTGAGTGCGTTCGCTCACGCACGCACCCAGACACACACATACACACAGCTTCTCCTCCACCCACACTTGCACCGGGACGGAAGAGTAGCGCCACGTCCCTTTAAAAATAGATTCAAATTACAGGCCCAGCTCTCCACTAACAAAGCCCTAATATGCATTCTCACGAACCATGCACAAAGGGAGGCAGAGCCACGAACAGGGAGAAGGGTATGGAAATGGCGCCCCAGCCCCAAGCAGTGTTCCACAAAAAGGAAGTAAGGAACTTAATTTAAACATTCTTACAAATGCCACCGTCTGAACCGGCCCCAAAGGACAACAAGACGAGGCTATCTAGTAGAGTAATGGCTGTTGCAAAAGTTTTGATGGTTCTTCAAATGTACTGTCATTAAAGCAAGACTCCATAACGACTCTGAAAACATTACAGTGTCGATAACCATGCATGCTATGCCCGTCTGCATGCGAACGGATGATATACCTTGTAATAGAGCAAAATATGGAATATTTTCCCAAGATGGCGTACTGCAGTGTGTGTGTGTGTGTGTGTGCGTGCGTGCGTTGAGAGCTGAGGGATTCAGGGGTGTACCAACGTCTGCAGTGAGACAAATGGGGGGCGGGGTTCCCAACATCTCCGAGACAAATTGCCGATAACGCAACACGGCGGAGACGGGGGGGGGGGGGGGGCGCCTCAGAGAAAGGCTGGAGAAGCCATTTGGAGCAGGGAGGAAGAGTCCCACAGCGCCTTTTTTTCTGTTTGGCTGTCTCTCTGTCGATTAGGCCGAGATGAATCCCGCCGAGGTGCGATGAGCTAAGGTGGAAGGAATGCAGGTGGAACACCTTGCCGCGGATGGTTCGGACCGAACAGCTTCTGTAACCCCGGTCCAAAACACGGCACTCATTCCATCTGGTTGGCAAATATCAACGGGCAGCAGAAAAACAAAACAAACCCCCCGAAAAAGAAAAGAAGATAGCAGCGGACACTACACCCCACCGCCCCCGCCTCTCGACAGACACGATCGGACTGCAATAACAAAACAAAACAAGCGGCTGCTATCTTCAATAGCTGTTCAAGTCTCCGATTGTGACGGGTTCGTTTGATCAGGGTAGGATGTGGGGCTAGCCTTGCCAGAGGCTTTGAAAACTCGGGCTCACGTCAAAATGTCTTTCACAGGGATTACAGTGGTGTGCAACAAGTAAACCCACAGATCGGGCAACAGTGGTCAAGCCAGACAGTTAACTGACATCGCTTCAATCAGTGGACAGGTCTGCTTTCACAGATAGACATAAATAAATCATCATCATCATGTCGGTTTCTTTCTTTTTAAAACAGATGAAAGGGAGAAAGAATGAAAGTTTGTCTTTTGGAGGGTGGTCTGTTGGTGAAATTGACTGATGCAATGCTACAGCAATTCTCTCCTCTATGACTACAGAGACATAGGATCCTTCATGTCACAAATGTCCCTTTTCTGTTGAGTGAGTGCAACTACGGGAGTGTGCGCGAGCGTGACTGCATGCCAGTGTGTGTGTGTGTGTGTGTGTGTTTGTTTGTGTGACACAAGCTCGAGGCTGAAACCCGCGAGAGTACATATGTATGTGTAAATGTTTGATGGGTTGTAACACATGCTTACTGATGGCAGAATCATGCCGTCCTTCTGCATGACTGGCCAAGCTGCAATGGTGCGGAAACCCTCCCAGTAAAGAGGGATATACTTAGGTTCCCAGAAGACACTCCATACTGGTAACTCACACCGGCTACAAAACTCTAACAAGACAGACGTCTTGCGTTTTACATTAGGAGTCAAGTCTATCTACTCCTTCGGCACTTGAAATCCTGGAGGCAAATAGCCTACACCGGAGGGAGAGGCTGAGCTTATATTCATCAGATCAATATCTCTGTTGATGTCAGTGCTTTGACCACTGGCCACTTTGTAAGACAACTGGGGAAGAGGGTCGGCCAAAACAATAGACTTTCTTAGGACACATGTTTAGCTTACAAAACCTTGCAGCAGAGAGACGAGCTGTGAGGACATTCTCATGTGCTGTTGGTGGAAGCAGCTCAGGGACTACATTCTGCGCTTGACCATAGGGCCGGATGAAAACGGATCTAGGCAAGGGGAGGATCTATGTACATGGATACTTAAGGGTAAAATGGACTGTTAACTCCTGATGTGAATTGTGTTGAGGGCCCATTAAACACGTTCGAGCTCGGACAGGATAGGACGGCAGTTGTAAATTTAAAAATAAATAAAAAAATGTTAAATAACACCTGGGACTTCAATGAAACATCTGATTGAAAATGAGAAATAATGGGGAGATGTGATGCCCAACAGAGGTCATTTGAAAATACTTCACTGGAGGAGGTTGATTACATTTGGGCACTGGGGGTACATGCTTTTCTGATTCAAACCGTAAAAACATTGGACAGCAGCGACACGGGCATCGGTGAACCTCCAGCCCATCTGTGACCATGGCTGGCTGGGCGGGTGAGACGAATGCTCGGAGAGAGAGAGAGGCGCCTCCGGGGTCTTCGGATGTTACACGCAAAGGCACAAGGTCAAGTGTCATTACCAGTTCATTTCCAGGGAAGGGCGAGGGGCGCGCTGAACCCTGCCGGGGAAGTTACCCGTCTCTCCGTCACACCCACGGAGCCGTTCCCCTGGGAACAGGGCCTACCGCGGTGGCATACTGAAGAGCACGGGGGATTGTGTATTCAGAGAGGGAGACGGAGGGAGTACCGCGCTGACGTGACATAAAGGGAAGAGAACCTAGCCAACCGTCCGTCCCATGACTCCAAAACCCCCTCCGGCCACCTCCGCACTGAGCGCTGGAGATGGTTTCCCATCCATAGGCAACACAGGGAGCGAGGGTGACCGACTGGTCTCACACACAACGCTTCAAGTGCGTGAGGCTGTTCTGCAGCCTGTGTGGTGGCTGAGGCGACAGAACCAATCTGGATGCCGGGAGAGACACAACCTGAACAGGAAAAGCAACCATCTTCTTAGAACTAAAACCTTCCTCAAAATGGTTGTCAGAGGAGGAACAGTAAATATATATATTTATTCCATCTAAGGTACATATTTATTGTATTACACACACACACACACACACACACACACACACACACACACACACACACACACA
>JAVQJS010011500.1:0-13166 GCA_036024795.1 Galaxias rostratus | reverse complement strand
CCCCCCCCCCCCCCCCCCGCGCCCCCCCCCCGCGCGCCCGCGGCCGGGCGGCCCCCGCCCCCCCCAGAACATGAAAAAGATCTGACTGGAAGCTTTTCACATTGGAGAGACCTTATAACCAAGTGCTACCACAAGAGCCATTACATGTTCTTTTCCCTAGCACAAGGCAGCACTTATCATGTATTGCCCGTCCAGGCCACTCACCTATGATGCCTCCGACATCATACCAGACAGACAGACGGTCAGCCTGCGCCTCCTTCCAGCCAAAGTTACTGCTCAGGTAGAAGGGCAGCCAGAAGAAGAAGGAATAGTTGACCAGCTTCAGACACGCATAGGCTAGCGAATACTGCAACAAAATAGAATATGGTGACAATACTGTATCATTGACACAACCTCAAGTAGCAAGTGCTAAATCAGTCAATTGTCACCCAAAACACATTTCACATTAAAACAGGTTAAAATATTAATGCATTTGTCTGACTAATAATTAAAGAATTATTACAAAAGTTGGTTACTGCTTCATAAGGTAAAAAACAATAATTGGGGTTAAATTAGCAATAGTCAAAGTTGAAAAAGGACTCACAGTTTTGACAACATAAAGCAAAGAACCATTTGACTCACAAGCAGCACACCAGGCAGACAGAAGGCCTGGCAGAAAGTGATGGCTTTAGGCGAGGACACCGGTGGCTCCTTATCGTCTGGCTGCTGGATGGAGTAGTAGCCCCCGTCACCTGCCTCCTCCTCTTCCTCCTCCTCTTCGTCTTCCTCATCGCTCATCAGGGGCCTATGGCTGTCTGTGTCTCTCTCTACTGGTGTTAGACCTGTTTCAGACTCCAGTCTCAGACCTGGCAACACAGACAATACAGCTCTGACACCTGCAATAGGGGACCAAGTCGATCCCTCAATGCTAACCCTTTTAGTTAGTAAATAGAATGTTTAAATATAATATTTTGCAGAGGGACAAATGGGATTTTTAAGGTTGATACATATATTGAGAAGTTTAAGGCAGCCCATGGACAATAGCTAAGCCAGATATTTAATTTAATATAATTTTCTTTGTAGATGTGACAAGAGGGTAACGTGTTACAAAAAACTCTGTCCTGTTGGCACGTAGGCACATAACTGACATGGCCTCATGCATCAACCCAACACACTGACTTAAGTTGTGACAGTTAAAATGTGCAGCTCGTACTTGTTAAGTGTGCACCCAGCATTGGATCTTGTCATGCTAAGCAATCTGCTGAGTCAATATTGACTGACTGACTACTGATAAGAGTGGAAGAAGGCTAATTTGGTTTGCAACCATATATTCCTCTTTCCCAACCATTGTGCTCATATGTTTACCAGGACTTCACTCCTGTACTTACCTACTTCTTTGGGGGAGGTAAGGAGACCAAAGAAAACCACCACTCCACCAGCAAACTGCACTACAGATGTGACCAGGAAGGCATACTGCACCAAGCCAAACACACCACAATCCACAAACATAACTTTAGTTAATCTCAGTGATAAATAGGAGAAGACTGCCACTTGTGGATGTGTGAATGTATGTACGTGTGTATCCTACCTCATAGCCGTACTTGAGCACACTGGAGGCCAGGAAAGCACCTAAAATGTTGCCCACTGAAGCACAGGCACTCCACAGCCCAAACACAAAACCTCGACTAGGACAGACACAGACACATACACGCACGCACGCACGCGCGCAGGCACGCACGCACACACACACACCAATTACACAACTACACAGTTACACTATCAACATCACAAGTTGATTCATGAGTTTAAAGTCTGATTAAGATGACAGACCGTTTTTTTTTTTGGAAGCTCAATAAAAACGCTGCAATAAAAACACTAAGGAGGCACACTACTTATGCTCACCCTGACTTGCCGAACCAGTTGCCCATGACAGCCACGACACAGGGCCAAACGGTGGACTGAAGCAGTCCATTCAGCACCCACAGCCCACAATACAAGTAGATGTTGTACAAATGGAGCCACTCCAACAGAGTGCCAAATGCAAACTCCTAGAAACACACGACTGAGGGTTAAATAATTACTGCATTTTGGTTCATTACTCTATGGAAGAATCAACCAAAACTCAGTGTATACAAATAAAATTGTAAAAATTGCAGAATTGCAGTTTAATCCCAGTCCAACACTAGTGCTTATAACAATACTCCAGAGTACTGCTCTTGAAGGACATTAATGGAATGGACATTTACTGCTCTTAAAGGAAATCCTTAAATTTATCACACAATTGGGAATATTTTGGGGAATCGTCTACAAGTACAGACTTGTAGACTTGGCTCTTCCTATATTCCCAAGCATACTTACCACCACAGCGGAACCACACAGGCCAAAGCAGAGAACATAGCGAAGGTTCAGCCTATCCCCTATCACTCCACTCACATACAGGCCCTGTAGACATGATAAAACATCATAGTCATCCAACAGAAAATAGTAGCCACGTCTCAAGCAGAACTGGCAAACCACTTCTTGAACAGGATGTAATGTTAGCTTGTATTAGATGTATATAGCCCCTGGGCTGGGTTTGAAAGGTGTTCAAATCTACCACCACAGAAGAGTCCACTCACCACGGCGTAAGAAAAAAGAAAGATTGTATCCAGCACCCCCAAAAACAATGTGGCTTCTCCCATGTTTGCAAACAGATGGTTGTCTTCCCATGTCTGATAAGGGGGAAAACACAGCACAGTTATAAAGTGCAATGGCTGCATTTCATTTCAATAAAATAAACCCACAGACATTGTTAGCTGTAACATACACATGTGACAAGTAGATGAGGGTGGCTATAAAATCATTTATGTGGTTGGCTGTCCAATTTAAATTCCTAAAGCCTAGCCCATGCACTGCAAACACAATGACTTAAAATCAAGGTGGCAAGGTGCAGAATAAGTATTTTCAATGTGCCTTAATATATTCAACTAAAGCTGCATCACATAAATCCTAAATATTTAAAGTATTTTCATTTTGATGTAATAGTTTAAAGACTTCAATACCTTGGCTGGCGAGAAGGCTGGGGAACTGTCATTCTGAATAGATGGGGTCCACTGAGCTGAGATGCTCACTTTCACATTACTAAAGGTCTTCCTCGAAGCATGGAGAAGCACATAGCTGGAAAAGCACATTTAAAGAGTTGATTAAACTGAAATGTGTGCAGTTTGGAGGGAGGGAATGGGTTTAGAGCTTTCACAAAAGGATGCATTAAAGACGGGAGACCATGTCACAACTAGAGCTATACTTTAAAATAAATAAATAATTCAATTGTCTGTTCAACTATGTCTTACTACGCTTAACACATCACATTTACTTTAACTTTTGGCACATGACTGCATCCTGGTAAATTTGACCTAGCTCAAAAGCATTCTCAAACATTGTCAGGCTAGTTGCCAGTTGGTAAAGAAGCCACTGACCAACAGCAAGACTAGACTGCCCCGTTGTTTGGGTTTTAGGTCTGTGCATTAACACGATTGAAAATTGTATTTCCTTCCCAAAGATCAGCAAAGGTTAATGTCAACATCTCAAATGTATTTAGTCCTTGTATGCTTTAATACGAGCTGGAATCGTATAGAATATGTTCTAGTTTACCTAAAAAAGGTGAGGAGAAAGGCAACCAGGTGATGGTGAGTGTACTGTGACAGGTAGCCACAGCAAGAGGAAGGCATCACAGACAGGGGTGACCAGAAGGAGGAAGAGGAGGAGGAGGAGGCAGGAGAAGTCTTCAAGGGAACAGCCACAGAAGAAGGGAGGGGACTCTGGGATTCAACAGTTTACTAAGGAATGTCGTTCACTGAAAGCATTGGATCAAGCTCAGGTCTACAATCTCACAAAGCCAGTTTTGCCTGAAAAAAAGTGGGGTTGAAGGCAAAATCAGAATGAGTTCTCATTTTACATTAATTTAATTAGTGTCTCTAACATAACCAGACAGGGTTCTTGGCAAAAGGCCAAAGGCACATATTGGCGCATATAGCAAACTAGCCCAAACTGTAGTTTCATATCCATATCTAAGTATTCTGATGCTTCCTTCTTCATTCATCAAGCAAAGATCAGACCCATTCACCCTCGGCTCTGCTGGCTAACATGAAACATACTAAGTGTGTTGGCTAGTGTTAGCAAATGCAGGTGGCAGAACAGGTCACATTTAAGCTGCTACCTTTTGCTAATGACTTAACCTATTTTGTGAGCTAGACAGCTAACGTTGAATAGATAATGTAGGTTAACATGTACCATTGAAATTGTGTTTGAAACGGGTTCAAAACAATAGTATAAACAGAAACTATGTTAACTTAAAAGATGAGCAGGCTTACCTGGATACTTGTTTGCGAAAAACACAAACTGCTGGCGCTGGCAAGCTTACATGTTCGATGTCTCGCTGATCTGTTTACAGCAGCAGCAACTACGTCACTGTCAGCATTTGGGGGTTCTGCCGCCGCCAACAGGACATGAGTGAAACGACAAGCAAGAACAGCTGCTGCCAAAAAGTGACAGATGTCGTTTTCGAGGTGCCTTTTTCAACTATTGATAAAAGCTCTGGTAACATTACGTTTCTGTGCTTTAACAAACTACCCACGAAATTGGAACAGTAGCCCATATTGTAGAGTGAATCTTATTGTTGCAGTCGGCCTTACTTAAATTTCCTGTTGGAGTTACCAGAATATGATCAGGTAGGCCTATGCGTATTTCCAAATTGCAATGTTGTTATACCCTTAGACCTATAAGTTTCAACTGCTGTATATATTTAAAAAGAAACAAAGGTTTTGTTTCAATGGCAGCCTATAGTAAATAATTAATACAAGTTTTTACAAAATATTATAATATGATTAAAAAGATTTATTGCATGTGTCCCCTGTGCGATTGCATGTGTCCCCGTGGCATGTTAAGTTGAGCACGCATGGGTTTTGGAGGGAAATTTGTAAGCAATCAATTGTTTGTTTGAATTGTAATAGTACTCATCAATAGGACATTTAAATTGTGAGAGAAAATTGTCTAAACATCAGTCAAGGGCAGTTAGGAGTACAGAAGGAGGGTAAGGACATACATTGGCTGTGTGCTGTAGGTTGCCTAAAGGCAGAAAATAGTGGGAGGGAAGTAATAAAGGAAAATAAAGGAGGAGGAGCAGGATTAAAAGAGGAAAATTTGAGATGTGATGACATTCGCAAAAGGAAAGGTCGTCTTCCTTTCCAAGACTCTAAGACCATTATTAAAGGAGAAAGTGTGTTTATTTAACAGATAAATTAATTAACAATTTATAATTTACAGAATTAAAACACAATCTTTAATTTAAGTAAAGTTTCTGAAGAATTGTTGCTGAAATATCACAAATGGATACTATCTTGTCAACATCTGTGACATTGACAAAAGTCTTTGAAACCACTGAGAAATGCAAAATCCAGCAGGTGGAGGTAAGGAAGAGATAATTTAATACTACGGAAAGTTTGTATACGATGTTCAGAAAGAAATCGTATCACACATAAAATACAAGTGAAATGTATGTGGGACACCTATTAATCGAATTAAATGTTTCATATAATGTCATATATAGCCATTTATCTAAATCTATTTCTTAAGACTTATCAGCGAGATTCCACTGCTCACATTCCTAAAGGAACATATGCGTATCCCGGCTTAGTGTCACTAGGCTTGATATATAGTCAGTTCATAACAGTCCCAACTTTTAGCATTCAATCCTGCATCTCAGGCCAAAGCACTGAGAGGCATTGACCTGAGACACAGTTGAGTACATTTATTCAGTTGCACCAAGCTTCCCTTCTGTCGGCAAGGGATTTTGTCTCAGTTTTGATTTATTTAGTGAACCTCTTAAGACATTTAGACTAACACATTCAAACTTCTTTCTCTCTGAGTGTCTGCAGCTGGGCCAACATTTGGACAAAACATTTGTGGATGGTTGTTAACATCCATAAGACTTAAATCATTTTAAAGACAGAATGTGAGAAAAGGAAACCATACTGTTGTGTGTTCATGTGTGTGTATGTTGTGTGGATGGTTGCGAATCATACAGGCCTGTCTACTTAAGCAAAGGTGGAGACAGTGTTCTGATTAATGCTTCTTTGTAGCGTCCTGTTTGTATGTCATATGAGATTTTCTTATTAAATATTTTATGTACTTTAGTCAGTTTATTAATTTTGTGTAGGCACATCTTTGTGTTTCAATCCATCCTTATAAAGTGGTTATTCAATTAAATGATGGCTTTATTTTACATATATTATATATGTCTTTCTTTCAATCCTTCTTTGTCTCTTTCTCCATTTTTCTGTTTTTCTGCCGCTTTTCACCCATCCCCACCGTCTTTACAGGAGCTAATTGAGAATGGCAAGTGCTACGAATAGGACTGCAGGGAGGGACTACATCTACTCCACTGTGAACAGGTGAGTCTCAGGGTGGGGTTGTGTAAAATAATAAAAGTTACACAACAACTCATTTGTGCAGAAGAAGATTATCCCTGCGTTGCCTTCGGCTTTGGCTCTACAAATTTTCAGGAGGAAGATATGACGCATCCTAAATCAAAGGGTTAATAAATGGGGTCCTCATCTCCTCTATTTATTGCCAAAATAAAACTAATTAAACGAACTGGGCATACATCCCAGTGCATGTTTATTTACTGAAGCTACTGAGAAGATGCTCGGTCATGGGCTTGTGCTCTGGTATTTGTCCCTCCAGCTGAAAACAGAATAAGCCTTTCCCACTGCCACCATTAAAAGACATGCCTTCTCTGTTGGTCACATTCACCCCTAAGAGTCTTTAGTACTTACAGTTTGGGGTTTAAAATCAGATATGCTTTGTTAAGGTTGCTAATGTAGACAAAAAGCGTCTTTAATTATTGAATGTATTTATTTTTCAGACCAAGAAAGAACTTTCCGGCAGGAAGTGCTAGCGATAGAGTGGCATCACTGAATCTCAAACAAACCAGAACAGCACAGGAAACGGAGAGGGGTCCTCACCTTCCCCTCAGCCCCCTGAACAACCTAAAACTAAACAACAAAGACACAACCACAATGACTCAGAGGAGGACAGCTTTTGACTCCCAGGGCAAGGAAAAGCCTGTTACTGGGCATAGGCCTCCCAGAGCTCAACAAGTCAATATTAAAGATAAGATTTCCCAATGGGAAGGCAAGGAGTCTGCCCAGATGTTCCCATTGTCAACCACAGTAGGCTTTATGTCTGGCCTCAAAAAGACACAGTCCCTGAAAAATTACGACGAAAGACCTATTGAGCTTAAAAGTGATGACAGGAGAGCAGCAACTAAGGAGAATCCCAAAACTGGGAAGGAAAATGTGGAAAAACTGATAGATTCAAATCCTGGTTTTCCTTGTTCGCCCAGTGAGCCGGCAAAACCGAAAGATACTCCAAAGAAAGGGAATGAGAAAAGAACATTAAAAACGATAGAGCAAGAAAAGAGTGCAGTGTTCTCTATTTTCAGAAAGCTGGAGCAGACCATGGGAGAAAGTTCTCAGGGTCAAGCTCCGCTGGAGCTACCTGGAAACTACTTCTGCCCTTCCCTTGACAAAGACAAGCAGGTGGACATCAAAAGAAGAGAGTTGGCATCAATGAGTGCGACAATACTTACAGGGCAAGACCAGGAGAATGCCTACACTGAACCAGGGGCGCCTGCCATCAACCCTGTCCCCAAGCCTCAGCGCACCTTTCAACATCCCCCTGCACTATCTGGGAAGGCATCAGCTGTGCTGCAGGATAGAGATAGGAGAAACTTACCCCCACTGCCATCCATCTCTCCCCCACCTTTGGCCTCTCATCCCCTCCATGGCATTGACCGAAGGCCCCGAGCTGACAGACACAGGACCAACAGGTATAGACCTTCAGCTAACAATACTGTATACATAAATAAAATAAATAATAGTTTCAATTGGGAGACTGGCAGAAGTTTATAATTCAATGAGACCTAAAGAACATTGTGCTTAATAAGAAAACCATACAATTAAGGAAAGCATACATTCTCACTCTTTTGCTGTAGATAGAGTAATTAAATAACACTCAGTGGAGTTTGTCTGTTGTTTTTGTTTGACTAGGAAATTCTTTGAGTGTGAGGAATTGGCAGCCTCCCATAACACGTCCACCAGTCCCATGTTCACAAGGAGGCCGTCTCAAGAACACCACTATGAAGACATCCATGGTGAAATTACTAAATTGTTATTTGTCATTACTAATGAACTAACATGCCTGCATTTTAAAAACACATAGGCCTACCTTGAACTTAAACATATTTTGTCCTTGTGTAGACGGGTCCAAAGAAAATCCCTATGAGGACATTGACTTGGACAGTCAATGCTCCCAACAATCGTTACCCTCCTCCCCAGGGCCTGAAAGTGGAAAGGTATGAAATGTTTGTTAACAAACAAGTTAATATATGTAATACAATAGGAACCTATTCATTTTTTCATACCGGATATGTTTCTGTCCATTGTCTAGATCTGTAGACCAGGCTTCTTTAGACAGAATTCTGGTAAAAAGAGTTTTAAATTGCTGGACCTGCGTAAAGCCAACCACCACCACCGAAACCTCAGCACCAGCAGTGGAGTGGCATCTCCACTCCAGCTCAGCCCCCCTTCTACACCCACAAGTTCTGAACTCATCGGGTGGCACTTTGGAGATCCTTGCAGGAGAATACCCATGGTACAAGATCTGTGTTATTGTGACGTGCCATCGATCATGTTAGGATGGCATGCCAATAAAGTTAGATAATAAAGTTTAACTGTGAGTGTTTCATCCTATTGTATTTGATCTTCGGTCAGATTGTGCACAAGATTAATAGCATATTCGAGGCCCGTGTTGGTAAAAAGCGCCTCAAAAGAGTCTACCACTATGCTGAAACCAGCTCAGGGAGAGGTAGGTGGACATAGTCCTCTATACCTGTCTTTCAATTAGAGGACATAAAACTCACACAAGTTTTCTAAAGCAAACTTACTTTGACTTCAGTTACAGATGACAACAGTGACTCAGAAAGTGAAGTTGAAGAGCGAGCAAAAGGTGCATAAGTTACCATCTTCTAAGTAAAACTAAGCCTTTATCGTGATTGTGTAGTTGGATGAAGATATTTTCTCTTTTAATCCAACTATTTAATAATAATAATAATAATAATACCTTATGTTTATAAAGCGCTTTTCAAAACACTCAAAGACGCTGAAATTTACTGTATCTATTACTTGTATCCCAACATCTTATATTTCTTTATTCTCTGTTGTTCATTCCTTTTTGCAGCCCAGCGTCGGCGTCTTGTGTCAGTAAAGTCAGTCCTGATCCAGTCAGGCTCAGAGAAGAAGCAGTCTGGAAACACCTTACTGGAGCAAGAGAGGACGAAGGAGCTCCACCAACGCCAACTGTTTGAATACTTTCTTGTTGTAGCACTGCAGAAAGCTAAAGCTGGTGGCCCATATGTGCCAGAGGTCACACAACAATTCCCACTGAAGGTCAGAAGATGACAATAAAGAAGGGGAGGGAAATGACGATATATGGTTGTGTTTTAATAATGAGTACAGAAGCACTTCTAAAATGTCGACTTCACACAGGAATAGTTTTGCATTTTTTATGTTTGGCCTTAGTTTCATGGAATGTCCTCGTCAAGATAGTTATTGCTGTCAATTTGGACCGTAGGAAATTTAGAGGAATTTAATTTGTCCATTTAGCCAAATGCAAACCCGTCAGCAGGTCATCAACATGTGCTTTTTATCATAGCTGGAGTCAAAACCAATCCAAAATAGCTTGTCAACAACATGTTACTGGGTACCAGACAAAAATGTGAATGTTGTTTGTCCTATATGCAGCTGGAGAGAACCTTCAAGTTCATGAGGGAGACTGAAGACCAGCTGAGGATTATTCCCCAGTTCTGTTTCCCTGATGCTAAACACTGGGAGCCAGTAGACAGCTACCCTAGGTACATGTATGCACAAACACACAGGGGTTAAAAACAGTCTGATGATTTTCTGTTGATTTTTGTAACCTTTTTCTCTCACAGTGAGATGTTCTCCTTTGTTTTGACTGGCGAAGATGGTAGCAGAAGGTTTGGCTACTGTCGACGTCTTCTGGTAAATAGTAACAGTAGAATAAGTACTGTACTGTAGTATTGTCATTTATTGAGTAGATGGCTTCAGAGTATTTAGCCAGCGACAGGAAATGGCCATATGATGTCAGCTGAGTAAATAATCACACAAAAATAGAGACTTGCTTGTGGGAAAAACAACCAGGGACTAATCCCAGAGAATTGGCATGGGAGGAAGTGTGATAGAAAGAGTCAGAGAAAGAGAGGGGGAGGACACTAAAATGACTCAGATTGGATGTGTGTGGGATTTTTTCTCATTCAAGAAAATTGTTGGAGAGTTACATCATCTCCAAGCATGTCTTACAAAGCGTTTTTTAAAATAGTACTTTGAATAATTTAATTAAAACATTGTCATCCTTCTTTCTTTGTCCTCTTAGCCAAGTGGGAAAGAAAAGCGCTTACCTGAGGTCTACTGCATCGTCAGCCACCTTGGCTGTTTCAACCTGTTCTCTAAGGTACACATTGAACTTTAGACTCTAATGAATGGAAAGGCAAGCTAGGATCTTTTACAGCAATTACAATCACTGCAAAGTCTCGATTAATCTGTTGCACATAAACATTTTGCATTAAAACTGCATATTTCTGGAATCTAATTAAAATGAGCATCTAGGCCAGCCCATGTGTGCTCCATCCAGTCCTAAACAAGCCACAATCATACCAATAGGGATCATACTCTGAAACCATTTTGCGTGTACGTGTGTTGCGTATTCCCTGGATGTTGATGAGTTAAGGTGTTGGATGAGGTGGAGCGGAGGAGGGCCCTGTCACCAGCTCTGGTCCAGCCTTTCATGAGAGCCATTATGGAGGCTCAGTTTCCTGCCCCAGGCAGAACTATTACGATTAAAACCTTCCTGCCCGGCTCAGGGACTGAGGTGAGACTTGGTTTGAGAGGTTTTCTCAGTTCAATAGTAACAGTAGTAATAGTGGTAAGTCTATCTGTAATAATAATAATAATAATAATAATAATAATAGTAATAAAATAGAGGATGGATGATGGATAGGAACACGGCCATACTGGAGTTACTGATCGCAGAGGCCGAGCAGTCAGAGGAAGATCCCTTAGTAACTCGGGATAATCTGATTGCGGTGACCTCCTTAGTGTGATGTCACAGCGCGTTTGTTTTGGCCACAGGACTCTGCAGGGGTCACTTAGGGCCTCCCCTCGTCCTTCTGGCCCGAGGATCGACCTACTGCCCTTTCAGATCCCACTTTAAGAACCTCTGTGACGGATCTAATCTGCCCGTCCGACGTACTATTTGTATACATGTAAACTTGCCGTGGACATGCTGTATCTATGATACCTGGCCAGTCATTAGTCTATTATCACTGTCCGAATAGGCAGGCTGTTGATGGGCCTCCATGTATTTCCTGTATTTATTTTGTCAGTGCTTTACTTTGTCAGCCACGTCGTTGTGTTGCTGTGGGAAGCGTGTCTCCTTTTAGGTGTCTGGATTTATTCTCAGTGTAATCTTCCACGGTTTAAAAAGCTAGACTCATCCCCACATTGCATATACATTGTATGTCGATTCTAAAAGGTATACAACATTATAGAAAGCTTCATATGTAGTTCTGTACTTAGGTGTCAGGCAGGGTAGGCTGTTTTGAAGGTGAAAGGAGCTCACACCAAAATGTTGATTTGATGTAGATTTGCTTCTCCCCCTCTTAGTATTTTATGAATTTATAAAAAAATTAAAAATAATATTTTTAAACTTCAACTTTAAAGACTTCACACCTGGCCAAAGCTTTTGCACGGTACTGCATACACCCCCAAGGCATGCTTGTACGCATACATGTGCCTAAGGCGTGTCAGGCTGGCACTGACAGGCTGCCACAGCCACTTCACCCTGAGCCACCTCACTGTATACAAGGGGCTCTGACTCAGCAGGGACAGGCAGGTAACACAACACTGCTCAGCTGATCACCTGTCTCCTCCGCCCCACCTCGGGCCACATGGTCGTGTGTGTGTGTGTGTGTGTGTGCGTGTGTGCATGTGTGTGTGTGTGTGTGTGTGTGTGTGTGTGTGTGTGCGTGTGCGCGCGCGTGTGTGTGTGTGTGCGTGTGTGTGTGTGTGTGTGGTGTGTGTGCGTACGTGCGTGTGTGCATGCGTGTGTGTGTCTGTTTATGTGTGTGTGTGTGTGCGTGTGTGTGTGTGCGAGTGAATGTGTGAGCGTGTGTGTGTGTGTGCGTGTGTGTGTGTGTGTGTTCTGTTGCTGTGCTCTTTATTTGGTTTTGCTGTTGGGTGTAGGCGCGCTGCTAGCATGGGATTCGGTATGCTACCAGACCATGTGTGACGGGACCGCCTCCCTAGTTTTAACCCTGCTTCGTCCACCAAGAGCTCACAGAGAGGGAATGGAGCTGAAAGACTCCTTTTTGCCTCTCAGGTTCTCTTGTCCTTATAGAGGGTGTGTATAAGTGTGTGTGTGTGTGTGCGCATGCCTATGTGGACAGCTAACTGCCTGTGTGTGTGTGTGAATGTGTGTGAGAGTGTGCTACCTGCATGTGTGTGTGTGAGAGTGTGTGTGAAGGTGACTAGTAGTGTAGCTGTCCAGCAGGCAGACTGTAACACACATGTTAAAGGAAAAGGGACTTGGGAGGAGTTTTTCTTTACTGGCCCTACTGTTATGAGTGCTGCCACATCAAATGGACGCCGTGTTTACACAACCAACAATGGAATGAATGGTACCGGGCCTCATGTCTCCCAGCAGGCTTGTCCAGTCTCTCCATTTTCGGAGGCCAGTTCATTCGACGCCGCAGGGCTTTTTTAAATTAGAAGCACGGTCTCTGTGATCCGTCTATCTTTTGTTTTCCGCATCAGAAGGAGTAACCGCGACACTATCCGCAGCGCGCCAACAATGCCATACGTATGTCATGTAATTGCTACTAATCAGATTAGTAAGGCGAGATACGGTGTATGGTTGCTGTTGTCCTGGTGTGTGTGTGTGTGTGTGTGTGTGTGTGTGTGCATGTGCGTGGGTGTGTGTGTGTGTGTGTGTGTGTGTGTGTGTGTGTGTGTGTGTGTGTGTGCATGTGTGTGCGGGTGTGTGCATGCGTGCGTGCCTGTGTGTGTGTGTGT
>JAVQJS010011497.1:0-14497 GCA_036024795.1 Galaxias rostratus | reverse complement strand
ATGTTTCTGTTGCAATGTGGGAGCTTTGACAAGATGCTTTAAAATTAAATGAAACAAGTGGTTCTAGTGACTCCCAGAGTAATTTATAATAAACTCATAGCATTCACTGTTGCTTCTCTTACTTATTCAGGAAGTGGAAACCATGACAGCACATTGGAACCTGTACATTAACCTCGGAGGTTTCCTGGTTGGTCTTTTTGTTGTGACCTTACTGGGCTCCTGGAGTGACCTAGGGGGTCGTAGGTCAGTGCTGATTGTCCCCAGCCTGGGGATAGCACTCCAGGCTGCCCTCTACCTGGTGGTGATGTACCTGAAGCTGCCCGTAGCCTGGTTCCTCATGGGCAGGCTGCTCAGTGGCCTCTCAGGGGATTTCAACACCGTGCTAGCGGGTTGCTTTGCCTATGTGGCCGATACCAGCGATAGGGAGTCCCGGACCTTCAGGGTGGCTGTTCTGGAGGCTTGTCTGGGACTGGCAGGAATGATGGCCAGCCTTATTGGAGGACAATGGAGGCGGGCAGAGGGGTAAGATGGCCAGCCGTATCAGTCCGATAATGTCCCATAAATCAAAGACTTAGGGACATGTGAACCCGTATCAACGTGCGGTACCATCATGGTAATGGGTTGTGATTCTTTGCTGACACACTGCATTTGTCAATTTAATTATTCATTTGACTAATGTAATTTCACTGATATACTGGAAGAGTAGCATATGTATTTAGTCTCCTCTCTCTCTTTCTGATTACAGGTACATTCATCCGTTCTGGCTGGCGTTAGCTGCTAACTTAGCGGCCGCTGGGTACGCCTACCTGTTTGTCCCTGAGACCGTATCGCCAGACCCCAACTCCAGATTCCTCACCATGCGCCACTACGGGGCGCTGTACCGCCTCTACTCCACAGGGGGTGACACTCGTGACCCCTCTGTACCTCTATGGAGGTGCAAGCTGTGGTTGTACACTTTGTGCTTCTTCCTGGTGGTGACGGTGCACTTTGGCAGCAGGGACCTGTACGTCCTGTTTGAGTTGAGCTCCCCACTGTGTTGGGGCTCAGTGCTGATTGGTTTCGGGTCCGCCGCCGTTCACCTGGCATACCTGAGCAGCCTGATGGGGTTAAAGGTCATGCAGAGGTGCCTGGCGGACTCCTGGGTGGCTCTGGTGGGTCTGGGGTCCAACATGGCGGGGTTGGTGGTCATCTCCTTGGCCAACACCACGGCACTTATGTTCACAGGTGAGCGGAACTACACAGGGAGAGATGTGTACCAGGGGGAAAAACAATTATGTGACGCTGATCTATGTTATTAGCGGGTTAAACATATTTATATTACCCAAAACAAATTTAATTATGTTGACTTTTGTTGTTTGTAAACTTATTTTAGTTTTCATCATAGCAAAAAAGAAAAGAGAAACTAAAGTGTAATTAGCGTAGAGAGACATGTAGCCATGTCGCAATGTCTTAACACTAACAAGAGTCTCATGCTATCTATCTAATGCTGCTATTTTGACTATGGGCAGTGGACTGGAAAATGTACACACACGCACACGCGTGCAGCGCACACACACACACACACATTACATCCTTATCTCTCAGAGCACTGAAATTACACTTAGCCCTTTCTCTAAAGTTCATATAGTTACCAAGAAGTTTTCTTTAACATAATTATATAATAATCTATAATTAATACAGATCTGTTAAATTTCATACAAGAAGAATCTTTGTTTCATATTGGTGAGTTTCATTTGGTTTACTATAAGAAGTATAGTTAAGTAGCCGAATATAGTTCTCCAGTTGTGTTTATGTTCTACTGGGGAATGTGTGACAATGTCCAATTCAAATCCATTGTGTGCACTGTAGATAATGCCTATCAGATCAGACATGAAAATGTACCCTTGAGATAATTAGTAAATGTTGTGGCGTCGCTCCACCAGGCTACGGGCTCGGCTTCCTCTCCATGGCGTCCACTCCCGTCCTCAGGGCCAAGCTGTCCAAGCTGGTCAGCCCTGCAGAGCAAGGTCACTGAAAAAGCAAACACTTTGTGCATTTATTTAACACACTCATTGCAAAATGCGGATGCTAGAGTTTTAAGATTGTCTCCTCTTTTTTTGTTCTTTCTTGTTTGCGCATATGTTTTCCCACCGTAGGTGCTCTGTTTGCCGCTGTGGCCTGTGTGGAGAGCTTGTGCTCTCTGGTGGCCAGCGGCCTCTTCAACGCCCTCTACCCGACCACACTGCACTTCATGAAGGGATTCCCTTTCTTGCTGGCGGCCATCTTGCTCCTCGTCCCTGCTACTATCATCGGGTAAAATAGCCTCGTCCTAAACTGTGATTAAGGCAAGAGTGTTAGACGGTCCTGTTTATAACCCTGAACCTTATGGTGTGTGCTTGCGTGCCTGCCTGCGTGCGTGTGTGTTTTCTCTTCTTCAGGACTGTTGAGTTTCAAGATCAGAAAAGAAACAGAGAAGATACTGCAACATCTTGACAACACAATAAGACTAAAAACTTCGTAGTTTAGTTAGTCAGATATATCATCACTCAAATGCATCAAAGACCTTGTTCATATTTCCAAAAATAGGACTTTTAAACTGTAAACCTTTGTATTTTTATGTGACGCAGATCTGTAAAAGAAAAAAAATTAAGTAGTAAACACAACTACCTTTATGCTTTTTTGTATTGCTCATATGCGTCTACTGTATGCCAAAGAAAATAACCCTTATTATTATTTAGAATTGTATGTCTTAATCAGATGTCCAGAAAAGTTCTTCTTAAATTGGGATTAATTGACTAGGAAATTAAGTAATAAAACATATGGTGAAAGTGAAAGAAATAAGACGTATGGTGAAAGTTAAAACTAAATGATTTCAACCTCAAACATAATGATTCGTTTCATATCTAAATTACATAACCATATTAATAACAGTTCTTATGGAAAAAGCTGAGTCAGATGATAAGGCATTCACATAATGCATCACAATATAGTATGGTTGACAGTTAGCTCAGCCATGCTTATACATGTCCAAACTGTTATGTATCCTCCATAGATTCCGGGGAGACAGCAGCTTTTAGTGGGCGGTCAGGGATTACTGGGTTACATGGCTGTTGTGGTACAATCCAGCCCCTCCACTGAAACAGATACAGCTGTCGATCATCCTGCAGTAAAGTCCCTGAATTGTTGTTACTCCACACTGGCAAAAACCCTGTATGACCTCAGAGCAGCAGGACAACTTAAGGTCAAGCCACCGTAGGCCAGGGAAGAAAACTACTTTGGTTGGTAAAAAATTATTTCCAAAGGGAGGATGAGGGTTAACGGTTTACTTGCCAACCATTAAACCTCAAAATCGCACGGATTTCCAAGCAAGATCGGGGGTCTCGCATTTCACTTTATAAAAATATTGTACTGTTGGAGAATTGTGGTAATGAAAATGTACAGGGTTGTATGGTTAATGGTTGAAGTAATATTGTCATTTTGCATTTGTTCAATCAATGAAGTAATATTTGTATGTGTCTCATGGAAACTCTTTGACTTGAATTTGCTCATGTGACTGCCTGTATTACCTTTTTATGTATTGTATTTATTTATTTATTTTAAAATAATCAAACAATTACTACGGTAACACACATTCTAGAATCCCAATGAAGAAACATAATGCGAATAAAACAAACCCAAAAATATTTTCAGAGAATTGTTTATTGTTTATTGCAACAACAAAAACCTATTTTGTAGTATTTACTTAAATCAAAAATAACTTTAGCCTATCTAGGTTTTAAACAGTAGTACAGTGCAGTAGGTTTACCCTTAAAGGGTTTAAAACAGTTTACCGAAGTAATATAAAGTATTAAAACAAGAGGTATAACAAATAAGAACTGAAAGTACAAGACCAGCGCACAACTTGACGTGGTTCTACATACAGACGATGTTTTACTTATTTTTAACCAATTTCTCATTCTTTTTTCATTATTTAGTTTGATTACATTATTTAGTAAGATTTACAATTATTTACAATTGTCACATGACACATCTTTAAAACACTTCCAACTGCAAACCTGACAAATTTTAAATAAAAAATAAAATCTAAATATTATTTCTGATGACGAAATGTGAACCCTTCAATGTAAGTATCTTACAGTGAATGTGGTTGAGAAAACAACTGTTAGCAAAGCAACTGACACATTTTATTGAAAAATAAATCTTATGACCTGATCGCAGCGCTACCCTCCTCCGTTTGCAAGACTTGATACATTTCATATTAGATATTGCTTTTTCTCCAAATAAATAAACCATGTATGTTTTTTAAATTTTAAACAGTATATTCATATATGTTCAGAGACTGAGCAATGTTTCAAAAGGAATAATGTTGATCTTTGCTTGTTTTAGATATTTAGTGCCAATTGGACCATAATAAAGATAAAGGTTTTAAAAATGCAAGGACAGGTCATGTTTATGTAGGGTTATTGTTGTTGCGTGTGAACTCGTGTGACTGTTTTCTGTCCTGAGAAATAGACAGCATGCTTCTACCTGATCTATGCATACACTGGAATACAGGTACTCGTTATAGGCTTGTGGTATATTCTCTACAATAGGTTTAATAATAATTTATCAATAATAGGACTGCACACTGCATTATCTAATTTTCCTTCTTTTTTTTTTACATGCAGTCACAGAAAGAAAATATGCTCTCAAGTTGGGAACATATGGTTGAGGTCTCATCTTAGGCATAACTGGGTTATACAGTCTATTTGTGCTGCTTGTCCTTGGAAGCCTCTGGGCCGTCTGGCTGATCTGGCCTGTGGTTACCTTTTAGAAAGCGGAGGATCTTCTCGATGGTGGCCTCTTGATACTCATGGGACCACCTGCACAAAAAGAAAGACCGGAATGTATATGTATGTACTCTGCTCTAAAAAATAAAGGTAACACTAAAATAACACTTCCTAGATCTGAATGAATGAAATATTCTTTCAAATACTTTGTTCTTTACGTTGTTGAATGTGCTGTCAACGAAATCACACAAAAAGTATCAATGGATACTCCACGTGCCAGTATGACCTCCCAAAAACGCCTGGGCATTCTCCTAATGAGGTGGCGGATGGTCTCCTGAGTGATCTCCTCCCAGACCTGGACTAAAGCATCCGCAAACTCCTGGACAGTTTGTGGTGCAACGTGGCGTTGGTGGACGGAGAGAGACATAATGTCCAAAATGTGCTCAATCGAATTCAGGTCTGGGGAACGGGTGGGCCAGTCCTTAGCATCAATGCCTTTGTCTTGCAGGAACTGCTGACACACTCAAGCCACATGAGGTCTAGTATTGTTTTGCCTTGGGAGGAACCCAGGGCTAACTCCACCAGCATATGGTCTCACAAGAGATCTGAGGATCTCATCTCAGTGACTAATGGCAGTCAGGCTAGCTCTGGCAAGCACATGGAGGGCTGTGCGGCCCCCTAAGAAATGCCACCCCACACCATTACTGACCCACTGCCAAAGCGGTCATGGTGGAGGATGTTGCAGGCAGCAGAACGTTCTCCAAGGCATCACCAAACTCTGACACATCTTTCACATGCTCAGTGTGAACCTGGTTTCATCTGTGAAGAGCACAGGGCTCCAGTGGCGAATTTGTCAATCTTGGTGTTCACTGGCTAATGCCAAAAGTCCTGCACGATGTTGGACTGAAAGCAAAAACCCCACCAGCAGATATCCGGCCCTCATACTCTAGCAGTGTTCCTCCAGTTCCTCCACAAGGCGGAGGGAGCGGTCCTGCTGCTGGGTTGTTGCCCTCCTACAGCCTCCTCCACGTCTCCTGATGTACTGGCCTGTCTCCTGGTAGCACCTCCATGCTCTGGGCACTCCGCTGATAGCCACAGCAAACCTTCTTGCCACAGCTTGCGTTGATGTGCCATCCTGGATGAGCTGCACTACCTGAGCCACTTGTGTGGGTTGTAGACTCCGTCTTATGCTACCACTAGAGTGAAAGCACCGCCAGCATTCAAAAGTGACCAAAACATCAGCCAGAAAGCATAGGAATTGAGAAGTAGTCTGTGGTCACCACCTGCAGTACCACTCCTCTATTGAGGGTTTCTTGCCAATTGCCAATCATTTCCACTTGTCTATTCCATTTGCACAACAGCATGTGAAAATTATTGTCAATCAGTATTGTTTACTAAGTGGACAGTTTGATTTAACAGAAGTGTGATTGAATTGAAGTTGCATTGTGTTGTCTAAGTGTTCCCTTCATTTTTGCGAGCAATATATATATATATATATATATATATACTGTGTGTCTTACTTGATGCCGTTGAAGTTGAGAATGGTCCTCATGTCTTCAGGGAGAGAATTGGGGTCAGGCCATGTGAAATAATCTGTGACGGGGACTATGTTCTTCTTTCCCGCAAGGGCTGTAACAATCTCCTAATGGAGTAAAAGATGATTTCAATCAGGTCACTAACACACGGTGAGCAATGATTAACAGGATTATGTGACATTACAGGTATGTTTCTTCAGCTCATGTTCAATTCCAGAATCAGAACCTTTCTAAAAAAAATATTATCATGACTGCTACACACAGCAATGCAGACTCAGACTCTAACAGGAAGTTATGCTGAACTGTGTTGATTTTCATAAGTAAGAAATCTTAAACAGACGGCGTCATTGCTTTGGATTACTTTGAAATTAACTGAGTTGTTCTTATAATCCCTATTTGAAAGTGAGCGTTAGCTTGTGAAAAGAGAGAGTGACTTTGTGGATCCAGTATGTACAAGCAGGGATAACGCTGTATATAAGATGTGTCTCTAGAGTTAGCTGACCTTGTGTACCCAGTCCTTCATGCCTGTGTCGCCCATGCATTTGTCCAGCGCGTTGGCCGAGAGGACTAGGATGAAGTTACGTGCGCGCTGCACGCTCTGGATCAGCTTGTCCTCAAACTTGCCGGCCTCCAGCTTCTCCACGTCAATGAAGACGCTGAAACCCCTCACCTGCAAGTGCACCTTCAAGAGGCTGGTTGAAACACGTGGGGAGACGAGAGGGGGGACGGGTGGGGAGATAAGTGGGGAAGACAGGGGGAAGAGTTGAGAGGGGTTGGCATGACAGGGGAAGATAGGGGACGGGAGGACAGGAGGGGGAGAGGAGTTTCCAAATATATGGACAAAAATAAAGAAAATGGGACAGTAATTATTATGTGCCCTTTTAGCAACGCTCTATTAGCCTGCTGATTATATCCCTGACCTCCCAAAGCCCTTTCCTGTTACCTTGCCACCCAAAGTCCCTTCCTGTTACCTTGCCACTCAAAGGCCCTTTCCTGTTACTTTGCCACCCAAAGTCCCTTCCTGTTACCTTGCCACCCAAAGTCTCTTCCTGTTACCTTGCCACCCAAAGTCCCTTCCTGTTACCTTGCCACTCAAAGACCCTTTCCTGTTACCTGGCCACCCAAAGCCCCTTTCCTGTTACCTGGCCAGCTGCGAGCCGGTGGTTCTGCGGTAGCTGATGAACACGTCTGGTCCAGGCGGCTGGGCATCCAGTTGGCATGGCCTGTGAGGTTTGCGGCTAGCGGACAGCATCCTGGCCCGGTGGACTCCGTTCAACACGTTGCAGTCGGACTGAAGCTGCTGGTCCGTGAGTGACAGGACGTTGTGGCGGTCCACTCCGGACTGAACTAAGCCATATGTGTACTGACGGAACCGCGGGTCCACATCAGCCAGCCAGTCGGCCATGTTATTGGGGTCGCAGGTGGAATAGTTTGCGACCGTCTTGAGCACACGCAGATCTCTAAGGAACCTAAAGAACAACATCACATCAGAATCACAACTTCCAAATTTTGTGTTTTTAAGAAAATGTGTGTGTACATGCTATATCAGTATGTACAAATGTTACTATATACTGTCATTATATATATATATATATATATATATATATATATATATATATATATATGTATATATATTTTTTTTGATGCCCCATAAATTGATTGACTTAGTTTCGGTCTGAGTCATTTGTTGCAGTTAATTTATTTCCGTAATGAAAAAGTACCAATTACAGTGTTCATGTGATCATGTGAGTGTGAGTGTGCGTGTGTATGTGTACATTTGTGAGGTTCTTGATAAGAGAATAATAGAAAAAGCTCTCTGTCTCCTCCCTAACTGTTGACAAAGTGATGAAGGTGAAACCAATTTGTATCGTGCATAAAGTCTGTTTCTGTGTGGCCAACTTGTGTAAAAGAGGGAAATTTTATTTTAAATTTCCATATTGTAGTATCAATTTATTCCCCCTGTTTCTGCGTTATTCTAGTTTCTCTTTCCCTCTACTACTCTCTCTTGTTCTCTCTCCCTCTCCTTATCTCTCTCTTTCTCTCTTCTTGTGCTTTACATGTTGTTGTTTGTCCACCAATCTAAATCCATCCACATACCTAATTTCTGATATCTCTTGTCAATCTATATTAAATTAAATTGATTTGCACTAGTATTATTGAATTTAACTGTATTAAATTGGTAATTTATGGTTCTATTTAATGCATTATGTGTCCATATTTATTTGTTTCAGTTGACGTTGTATCACATTAAAGCTGACGTTCACACAACCCTAAACACAAAACACGTCTTTTTTTTAATCCTCATTCGTTTCGGTCTGCTAAGGGTGTGCCCTTTGAGTGACTAACACACGGCCTGCCTTTATACCTGGCCACGTTTGTCCTGAGCGTTGCTTTGTGTAGTGATTTTAATTTCTTATTTGCCTCTGCGTCTTGGCAGTTATCTTTGACGAAAGGTACAGTGCCAGGTGTGCCTGTCTCCCGTGCGCCCACAACACGGATCAGAACCCAGCCAGGAGCGTGCACGCGAACGCGATGAATGGTGCGCGACCCTGTGGTGCCGTATCACAGAGTAGGGCGAAACCTGGCAGTCTCCACCCTGTGTCACGACGTCACACCAGTCCACTGGCCAGCCGTGCGTCCGCACTCCTCCAGGCAGTGACCCTTTGGCGCCTCTTTCCTCTCAATCTCACTCACACTTCAGCTCAGCAGCCTCGTTGGTACAACGGTCGCTAACAAATATCTTTTTTTTGGGAGGAATTATTTTCACTTTTTTTTCCTCAACAATACACACACACACACACACATATACACGCACACACAAACACACAGAACTGTAACAAACCTTGATTTGGACATCCAGATCGCTCAGAGACACACTTTACCGGCGTGGACTGACAGGCACAGACAATGGCCCCGACGGCTCTTCAGACGGGTGGCTTCATCCTGGGTCTCCTGGGCTCCGGCGCCCTCATTGCTGCCACGGCGATGAACAACTGGAGCGCCAAGGACCGGCAGGGGGACGTGGTCACGTCCGTCTACACCTACAAGGGCCTCTGGCAGAATTGTGAGACCACCAGCTCGGGATTCACCGAGTGTCGTCCTCTCTACGGCATCCTGGGCTTCTCTGGTAAATAAAGAAAACCCGTCGGCCAGACACGGTGTAAAGGTGTAGAATTGGTCATGAGGACTCAAAAGTAAAGGTGAAGGCCTCGACTGTTGTTTTGATCATTTTGGCCATTGTTTGATTCATTGAAGCCAGTGGTTGTCTAGAAGGTGTTTGGACAGGTATTGGGTAGTTTGTTGAACTGAGGGCCTTCAGGTATTCTCCAGGGTTAGAAAAAAAATGAGAGGTGGGTGTTTCTTGATCTTTTAAAGGTACACCAAATGCTAATTTAAAAAGTAAACAGTACAATTAGACTTGACTTTAATTGACATCTTTATTTCGAGATAATTCATTGAACTGAGACTTTTTGGTTCTGGCAGTCTCCTCCCTTTATTACAGTAGAAGTACAAGTATGCCGGCTAAAACAAGATCCGTTATGAACCACAAAACAGTATAAAACCTTTTCTTACACTTGCGAAAAACACTTTCTTAAAACTTTTTAATATATTATATTATATTTTAACATTAATGTTCTTGTAGTGCAGTTTTTTCTGTCCCAAAATGAACTTCCGCATGGTGGTTTCTGGTTTGTTTCTAATCAGTATTTACTCAAGAAGCAGTGCATCATGGTCAGTGTGCCAGTCCTGCATTCGGTCAACACCGTTATCAGTGACAAAAACAAACAGCCAAAGTGCAAGTTGAAGTACCAAAGGAACTCTTGTAATTTCATTATAGCTATATGTAAATTAAAAAAATATATATGAAAGAACTCATCACTGAAAAATTGTTTTGGCTAATCCAAAGCCTAGTAAAACTCAAATGAAACTTGTAAAACTGAATATTTCATGTTTACCATAATATTACACTTTTTACTCATCAAATACGTTTCTCATCCATGATTTTTTTGTCAAGGTTAAGGGTGTCTCTCTGTGGAGTGGCATTTATCTGTCTGTGTGTGTGCCTGTGCTTTCTCTCAGGCAGCTTCCAGGCGGTGAGAGCCCTGATGATCGTGGGTGTGGTGCTCGGTGTTATCGGGGCGGTGATATCCGTGTTCTCTCTGAAATGCCTCAAGATGGGCAGTGCAGACGACTCGTCCAAGGCCAAGATGAGCCTCACTGCTGGGATCATGTTCATAGTTGCAGGTCAGACGCTGAAGAGAAGTCTTTAATCTTTTAAAGCGTTCAAATTTTGCAGCACGTTTTATGACGTAAGCGCTTTTTGAAAAATGCAAGACACCAGTTATTTTTGTCTTTATTATTAATATTTATATAGATAGTGATAATAATAATATTAATAGTCCTATTAATAATCATGATTATTCAAACATTAATTTAAAAGCCCCTTTCTAACAACCTAAAGATTTCTTTAAGTCAGGCTTCCAAATTCACATACACAAGTATTAAACCTCCAATATTCTAAAATATTTCACTCAGCATATCAAATTAGTTTGGTAGTGGTGTACACTCTTATAGAACCCAGCATTCCGAAGCCAAAGGTGTTCTATAACTTGAACGCTTTAAATCTCCAAATACAGTACGTATTGCAGTTGTTTCATAAGAGTGTGTTAAAACAAACAGTTTTCACCCAGTAATTCCAACTCTGTCTTCTTTTTTTCTCTCTCTCTTTCCTCTTAACTCTTGTTCCACACACATGTATTTTCTTCCCTCAGGTCTGTGTGGCATTGCAGGTGCTTCTATTTATGCCAACCAGATCGTGGCCAGTTTTGTGTCGACTTCATACAACCCCAACTATGGAGGGATGATGCAGGAAGGGATGGGGATGGGGATGGGGATGGGAGGAATGGGTGGCGGGAACCTAATGCCCAGGTACAAATGCCCCAAGAGACGTCCTCTCTTTAAATTCACATTTACAATCGACAGCCTTTTAAATTCACATGCATAAGACCCACTTAGACCCTAGGTGTCATTCATTGCCATTGTTTTGTTTTGTTACCTTTGATTGTTTTTAGAGAGATCCATAATTCATTACTTATATTTCCACACAATCTCCTGCTAGAGCTTAGTGTGTATTTTCTTTGCACCCAGGTACACGTTCGGTCCGGCCCTGTTTGTAGCTTGGATAGGCGGGGGGTTGCTGATTATTGCTGGCATCCTAAAGTCACTGGCATTCAAGGGAATGATACCTGAAAAGGCCAGGTAGGTTTCTGTGTGTGACTGTATAGTGTCCACAGTGAACACTCTGCAGGTAAGAAGGGAATTATTACTGAACTGTAAGTGCATAATGTGGAATGTGCAAAATGCATATAAAACACTTTTGATACCCAAATGCTTGTAAACCTTAATCGAAATACTATGTGTTCCTCTTTAGTTACCCGGGAGTGGCTTACAAGGCACAGTCTCATAATACGCCTGTGTATGTGGAGCAGAATCCAGGGGGGGGGAAGAGAGAGACCCAAAAATATGTATAACTCAACAAGTCATTCTAGATTTTTGCATGTGAGGATACTGTCCATTTAATGCTTGCTAAAATAGTAAAGAGTACAACTGTATTGGCCAAACTTACACTGCCAAAGCACCTTTTGGAAGTTATTAGTTTTAAGGGTAGATTTTTTATTACATTTAATTGGTTATTTATGAATGTTTTTGATTGGGGTTATGGTTTGTGCTGATTTTAGTACTGTTCACCTTTATCTTGTCACTTGGAAATATGTACTTTATGTACTTTTGTCTTTAATAAAAAAGTTAAGAATCGTTTAATCAGAAGATAAAGTCTTTCTTCTTCCACAACATGACCAAAGGCACTGCAGCAGCTGTTCAATGAGACTAAACTATACATTACAAGCTACAAAACAAATCCTCTCCACTAGATGGCAGTAACAAGTAATTTATGTCAATGGTTTCGAATCAAGTGGACAGTCCCCTAAACCGTCGTTAGCCGTTCTACAAAAGGCTACCCAAGTTCATTTCCCTGACACTTAATTGAGATTCACACCTATAGTTTCACCTGTTTAAATTACTGTACACATAACCCTTTGCCAAGTGTGATATGGGAAGTGCACTACATTGTGTTTTGGTAATAAAAAGTTATACCTTTAGTTTGAAAATTGCCATGTTGCCGCCAAAGGCCTCCAAGCACAAATCAATTATGCAGCTTCTATGTGTAAATAATTTATTAGCCCAGTAGCCAATTCCAACCAAACGACTCACAAAAACGCAAAGAAATCATGAAAGATGTTCTTTATTGTTGCATATTTCCCACTCCACAATCTTTAAAAGCGCACGCACACAAAGGAAATCCCGTTTATCTCCATAGCAACGAGCCAAAGGATACACACTGAAACATCAGGCCTCACAACCCATTGTTGGTTTACTGTGACGCCTTCACACAAGTGTGCCTCGCTGAAAATCCCGTGCACATGGAGGAAGTCACTAGGATCTGCCCAAGCCATACAAGAACTCAAAAAGCTGACACCATAAATCATTATAAAAATAACTATACAGCTACGTCAGACAAACAGGAGGGGGAACAGTTCAATTCCACAAGAACAAGAAATTAAACCTAGGTAACAAAATGCAGTAAAAACATCTCTACAAGTCTATTGAAAAATACCTTCCAATGATTCATTAATGGAGACCATAAATTATTTCAAATATTTCTATTACAAAGTCTCAAATTGATATATGGTCACTTTTGCATTCTTGCACAGTTTTAATTTGGTACAATCAAGAGTTCATGGTTTCTTTTTCATACAAAAACCCATAATTTATAAGCAGTGCTGTCTTCCAGCACAATTTAGAATATCCCTTATCAACTGTGTACAAATTGGTCTAACTTAAGACAGGGGGAAGGGTTTGTTGGCCATGAGTACCTATATCCTTTCTAACTTTTCGCTGAGAAACTCTTCCACGCTGTCCGTGTTCCATTTGAGGATGCTTAGTTCTTCAGCCATGTTCCCATTGTCGTCCAGAAGCTTCAGTACAGGGTCGGACCCGCGCACGTACTGAAAAACCAAACAACAAGAACAACAGCCGTTACTTATAGATAACATTTCACTAACATATCCAAACAAACAAGAATAATCAATTTTATTTAATTTGAGCGCTTTTCTCAAGATGCAAAGCACTTCACACAAATTGGTTGCCAATTAATTACACAGAGCGAACGAGGAAAAGACAGCTATCAAACACAACACTTGGCTACCCCGGCAACCAATTTGCGCCAGACTTGCTCACCCAACATATATTACGACAGATTTGCTCACACATAGGGCACACAGACCAACTCCAAGTGAATTGGCAGTGCCTGGTCAGGCCACTGGCAGGGAAATGGAGCATGTTTTGATGGTGGGAGGGAAACTGTAGTACACAGAGGGAACCCACAAAAACACAGGGAGAACATGCAGACTCCACACAGAAAGGCCCTTGGGTCAGGTAGGGTTTGAGCTCAGGACCTTGCTGTCAGGCAATAGTGATAACCACTGAGCCAATGTGCTGGCACTAGTTCTTTACCTACTGACTCACTACAAAGAATGTCATTTACTCAATTAAGCACATGTAAAACATTTATCTCGGGGTAAGGAGCTACAGAGTCTGTGTGCAAGGCAAACCGTCGGATGCTATTGGATTAAGGCTTAAGTTTGGGTTCAGCAAGAAGACACAACTATATGCATGTGATTTCATAGTTTAAAGTAAACTGGGAGTCCAAATGACTATAATGAAAAGGAAAAGAAAGTCAACAAATCAAACGCCAACCTACTCAAATGAAAAGGTATTGTAACCATTATTTTACCTTAATTTGAAGACCCTTGAACAGCTTCGGTTTGTCACCCCTGACAAAAGCTGGAAATGGAAAAGAGATTTGTCACAACATGCAGGTGAAAGAAAACACCACCTTATCGTCTTTTTTACAGAAGCATAAACAATGACAGTTGCTAAAAAACTTCAGAGGTAATATGAGAGAAAAGGTTACTAGCAATCGCAGCTGGCCCTGAAAAGATAACAAACAGGGCCATATGGCGCCAACAAAGACCTCTCAAGAGCTGGACGGGGACGGACACACACACACACACACACACACACACACACACACACACACACACACACACACACACACACACACACACACACACACACACACACACACACACACAC
>JAVQJS010011494.1:0-10374 GCA_036024795.1 Galaxias rostratus | reverse complement strand
AGTACCCGGAGGAAACCCACGCTAACACAGGGAGAACATTGGGGAGAGCAAACTCCACACAGAAAGGGCCTCAGGTGGGAATCAAACCCAGAACCTTCTTACTGTGAGGCAACAGCACTAACCACTGCGCCACCGTGCTGCCCCAAAAACAACAACATGAAAAAAATATATTTATGGTGCAGAAGCATAACATGTAAGTATAAATCGATCATGGATGGATGCCTGGCTATAATACTGTATATTTTGAATTATATTTTGTTTTCACAATGTGTTGCAGTTCTATTGGTTAGGTAGCTCACTGACAGAATGTTCAGCCTACTGCCTCATATGTCTTGATAATTCAGAGGGGCTTAGCGACATCCCAACTCTTGACTGGACCGAACACTATCTTCATCTCCTCTATGTTTTTCCTTTTACTTTGAGGGTCTGAGTGATCCCCATAATGAAGCTCAATATCAAGGACCACACAAAAGACTTCACTTCACTTCACTAGACAAAGATTCTTATTGCATGCCTTGGGGAAAAATGTTTGGGAGTTAGATAAGCATTGCAAGCTTCACTATATATATTTATTGTCTATTCATCACAAAAATAACATAAACTGCATTATGGCATGGCAATGAACCACACTGTGCTGCTACTGTATTGAGGCATGACACGGTCAGTTTACCAGCATGCTGAAACAAATTATTTATATAATTTATTTAAAAGTAACAAATATTTTTCATTCATGTAATATTGAAACATATCTAATTCCACTTGTTGTTGATAACAAATGAATACAAGTTTAGCAAGAACAGGAAAAAAAAAACTTCTACATTAAAGCATAACATATTCATATTTTATTTACAGTGCTTTAGGACACCAAACTAAAAACAAGCATTGATAGGCTTACTTTCCAATTTGACCCCCCAGGTGAGCGTGAATCCATCAGTTGTTAGAAAAAAGTCTTTCAGGTCCTCAGGTAGAAGACAGGCATTTTTCTATGGAGAACAAAATGCATTGAGACCAACCTCTGGTGGCCTACGTGTTATACGATAAATTCAATTTCGTATTCATATAACTCATAGTACTAGTAGTAGTATTCGTGCAACCAAACTGGATTGTTTAAAACATTTTTGGCAGTTTGTTTATTACAATATTAGCAAGGGGGTTTACTTGTTGTTGTTTTTTTACCTGTTCCCATGACAGCAGACACCTCTTCTCTGCTGGCTCCCTCTCCACACAGCGCACGTCCACAACACCAGGCATACTGTCTGTCAAAACATTATATTAAGTCGCTAGATTTACTTAGGTTCATTTTTTCTTAACATGCAAGCAGGGTACCACTGCCATTTACAAAAAGCTAATGCATATTTATGTTAAATAGCTAAAATGATTCTTACCAAGTACCCGAGTGATGCCAAGGGTCAGTCTTTCAGCAGCACATTTTAAGGCATCTCTTGCATCTTCCATTTCGATTTTTTTTACTTAGATTAGGAGTCCACATTGAGGATAATATTTCCCTGTCGAATGTAGCATCGGCTTTCTGCTGCAGTGCTGTTCGACTTTGTACAAGGGAAATGTAGTTTTAGAAGCACCTGACAGGCTGAGACGAAGTTGACATTCACCCTAGCGAATAACATACGGAATACGCGACTTAAAATATGAAACTGGGGCGGGACTAAAATTGCTTCGCAACGCTTGGGTAGTGGCCCCAGCGGCGGTTGTTTCAATATGGCCGCTGCACCGGTGTCCAAGCGAAGCAACACAGGCATTTATTGGATTCACGATAGTATCCTTATTTGTTGAGAAACAGCAGGGATTTTAACCGTATTAAACAAAGATTTGTTACACTAGATACACTTTGAAGAATTGGCTTTTAGAAACTGACTTTCCGCTTGTTTGGCTACCCGGAAAACTAATAATGGCTAATGTTAGCAGTCCCCCGTGTATTTTGAATCAAATCTACTCAACGCTAGCTAGCTAAGGTCAATATTTTGTGAAGTTGTTAGACGTAGATTAGCCACCGCTTCGGTAAAATATCGCAACATGTACACATCGGTCTTTAGTTAAACAAAAACATACATGATGTACAGTCTGTGTTTTTGACGTGTTGACTGTGTCTTGACTGGGTCGACACGAAGCCCTTGAACGTTAGATTAGTTGTGTGGCTTCAAATCATTACAGTGCTTATTTTATATTGTAAACAAACATACAGCGCATCATAATCTGTCCACTCTATTGAAGTTATAATCCTTTAACTAGTTTCTACAGAATCAGATGAAGACCAACCCATTGTCTTTGTTCATGGTAAGATTTCCTCTTATATGTCTGTTAAGAAATGCCAGTTCCTTTATTTTAATCATGTGACTTAGTGCCTTTTTAAGTGTCTATCTCACACAATCTCAAACTGTTTGTATTACAGAAGAGAGCAGAAGAGGACAGTTACCGGTGCCTTTTTTGAAGCCAAGGAGTATCAACACTGAAAGTGTATTAGAAATGAAGTCGAAAAAGGACAGTGAAATCAAAGCCAAAACCCCTGTCTACAGAGGAAACTGCAAAGCGCAAACTGTGTTGTCTGGTAGCTCTGGTGCCAAGGGAAAAGAGTTTCTCCAATCCCGCCCAGCAGATGTCTTACGAACCCCTCTCCAAACTACTCAGAAGCCTCGCTCAAATGCACAGGTTTCTTCTTCATATAGTCTTTATCATCCTGCTTTCACAGCTGATTTACCAAACTAAATACTTTTTATGCCATAATAATGCCATTATTGCATTATTCTGTATTCCGTTGTACTGTGGTACTGTCTTAAATTAATTTCAATCAAATCAACGAAACAATTCTGGAAAAAGTGTTATTGTCCAATTACAGTCTTCTGCCAAACTGGGGAGGCAGTTTATGCACCAAGCATACAGACAGGCTTCACTTCCAGTAGCCGTGCAGGCTAGCCGATCTGGGCAACATCGAGTCACATGTTGCATGTTGTTTTTGACAGATTATGTCGCACCAAACAGAGTAAAACAAATGTCCTGGAGAAGTTAGACCACAACTTTGTTGTGAAATGCTCTTAATGGGCAAAATGTACAGGTCAAATTTTTTTTTCTTCTCACTTTCATTGAAATGTATGCAGTTTAATGTCTCAGTGTACTCTGAAGTTAAAACATTGAACAAATTCAATGTTAAGAGATAATAGAAGACATCCCAGCATCATTTTGTTTCACCGACTCATCAAAATAGCCACCTTGTGCCGAAATAACCACCCAACACGCTTGTGTTGCGCACTCCTTCTACAATGGAAATCAAAAATGGTTCAGCAACTTCCTAATACATGAAGTTTCCACAATGTTCATCCCGAAGAAGTCTGGAAACAGCTTCCATTAACTTTTGCCTACTCTACGCACCTCAACCTTCGTACCATCTCAGGTTTTTCACTAGACTGGAATTGCATACATTTTTATACCCAAAAAATCTAAAACGTTTGACTGGTAGTTTTGTTTTTCAAAAGCCTGTGATTCAGTCTACTTTTGGACTATTTCTCCATAATCAGTGAAAGGCAATGGTGGTTTTTGAAAATATAAACTCAGTAGCTCATCTGAAAGTACAAATACCCTGTTTGTTTTCAAACATTTCACGAAATTTTAACAATACAATACCCTTTTACATTTTTTATACAAAATATAGCAGGACATTTTTGTAAAAAATTTGGAAAAATGTATTCATTAATTGTATTTCACAATGTTCTTGGCTACATTTTAAATTTAAATTGGGGTTCCATCTTTTCAATGAACACTGTCAAGCCAATGTGAGTTAGATTTTAATCTGCTTGTTAATAAATCCAGCCAAACCAGGTCGTCTATGGAGCCAGTCAAACAAAAAGCCGGGCGTCGTTGAAAGACCTCTGTCCCGAGGATAAGCGGCGCATTGCTAACCTCATCCAGGAGCTGGCCAGGTAGGTCCATTTGGCATTCTGGGCGGGTAACTGTATGTAAGGTCCGTATGTTAAAGCTGTTTGAATAATGAAAACAATATAGAATTGTTTTATGTTTTCTCTGCTCAGGGCAAACGAGGAGAAAGAGGAATCAGTTGAAAGGCTGAGATTTGAGCAGGAGTCTTTTGAAAGCAAGATACAGGAACTGGAGCACCAGAACCTGCTCATCTTGCAAGAAAGAGAAGGTATGTTTTTAGTTGTTTTTTAAATGGAGACATGGTGTACATACATGTATGTGTATACATTTAATATGATTTGAATTGCAATAATTGTGGAGGGCACTGTTTTTTTACATATATTATATATGTATGTAAAAACAGTGCCCTCCACAATTATTGTCACCCCTGGTAAAGATTATTAAAAAGTGTGGAAGTTGAAAACATTTAGAAAAATTCAACCTTTAATTTAAGCAAATTTAATCAGAAAAAAAATCAAGAAAAATGTATTTTTCACCTTAATGGGGGAGTGTTTTGGTCTGTCCTCAAGATCAAGTCAGCCATATTTGCTTGAATGAGGGAATTTTAGTATGACAGAGGGGCTTGCACAGTGTCGAGAGATGTGCTTTAATTGAAGAGTTTTCCCTGCTATGGGCCTGCTTATACTACAGAGGGCAGCATTAACCTGGGAATTAAACTTTTTTTTCTACCCGTGTAATATGATTTTGACTGTTATTTAGGATTGTACATACATGCTTTTTTCAATATGTGGTCTCTGAATCATTTTCGTTCAAGCTGAATTATTTCTCTTGGAGAATGAATTCAAGCAGGATTTGAAGCTGAGGGAGTTTGCTGTAGTTAGACTAAAATATAACTTCTTTATCCTTCCTGGGATACGTATGTCTCTTTCTTGAGCTATGAAGATGTAACCACAATAAAGACCCCAGCAGGGGTAAAACCATTTATACTTAATGTCTGATCTGAGATGTCGGATGTCTTTCTTCAATACCCAGGAAAGATATTTGCCGCACCTCTGTTGTCCAACTACCAACAACTGCCTCCTTACACATTCCACTGAAGTCAAGCCCAATATGGGACAAGCTGTCAATTATGGACAAAAACAGCAACATATGAAGATAGATTGGCCCAGCTGGTAAATTGCTGGATTGGCAATAGTTCGAGAAAAATTGGGAACACAACTCAATTAAAAATAATTTTGGCACAGAGACATGGCACTCTGACAAAGAAATTCAGGAATTTCTTGAAAACGACATGTGAGTGGAATGTCCCTCGGCTCACAGCCCCTCAGAGCATCGTGTCGTCTTTTGAAAGCATAGACAGGTCCTGGTACATCGAAAGGTCTCTGAAATTGTATTGAAACTCGGAAAGGCTAAGGAGACAACAATTGCAAACACACTAGAGGACACTTGCAAAGTATAATTCCATTACCAACCGTTGATCAGGATTATCAAGGGGAAATGCAGGGGAAGTATCTCGCACTTTAAAACCCTCTGAGGACGAGGAGGAGAGTGGTGTTCCTTAAAGTGGCGGCTGCTCTCCCTCTGACCTGCATGGTCAGTGAAAACCTAGACGTTTTTCAGGAAAGATGTCTTTGGCAACCATTCAGTTTAAGTTTGGACAGGCTACCTAGGTTGTGTTTACAACTTAATGCACCGGCCTGATTTCCTCATCAGTCTCCAAGTTCCATAGCTAATGCCATTGGTTGTGTTGACTTAAGGTTTTACTGATGCAAGAAGACGAAGGTGTTCTTCAACCACTAGACATAAATACATGGGCACACTACCCCAAAGGATTGGGTCACCCGGAAAATGTGCTGTGATTCATTTCCTTCTTTTAAACGTCAAATTAGTTGCATAATGAATAGAAAATTCTGCCAAGAACCTGACATTCAGAAATAATGCATTCTACTTATGCAGTTATGCAATAATCATTTTGTCCTTCAAACTTTGCTTTAGTTGCGTTTGCAGTGATTACAACCAGGCAGACCTTTGTCATTCTAGATTTCGTTGAAGGGTATCGTAGATACAATCTGTAGAGATTTTACTCCATGCTTCCAGAAGTATGTCCCACAAGTTCGATTGGCTTGATGGGCACTTCACTCACATTGCGTGTTGTGTTTGATATCTGTCAGTCTATTCATTCGTTCTAGGTAATTAATTGGCGACCAATTTGCGTAAAGCACTTTGAGTCTCAAGGAAAGCACTAATACCGAAACAAATTTAATTATTATTATTGCTGTTCCATCGACAGCTCAATAGAGTTGAGATCTAGAGACTGCGTTCCATTATAGACAGAATATGAGCTGACTGCTTCCTCCCTTAAGAGTTCTTGCCTAGTTTAGAGCTCTGCTTCGGCTCATTATCCTTTTGTTGAAGGAATTTGGCTCCAATCGAGCGGCGTCCTCAGGGTGTGGTATGACGTTGCAAACTGGTGTGATATAGCCATCCTTACTCAAGACACATTTTACCCAGTACAAATCTTCCGTATTTCCAGCACCAAAGTACCCCCAGAGTA
Organism: Galaxias rostratus; assembly: GCA_036024795.1. Classification (NCBI taxonomy): domain Eukaryota; kingdom Metazoa; phylum Chordata; class Actinopteri; order Galaxiiformes; family Galaxiidae; genus Galaxias; species Galaxias rostratus. The sequence goes on along the minus strand of JAVQJS010011494.1, from coordinate 3,935 downwards.
TCTCACATTTCTTCCACTATGCTTGTGAGAAAGCTGCAAGCACTCATCCAACATCTTAGATTCCAAACTTTGTCTATCTATTACACCTTTTCCCCCCAATCTTCCTCTGTCCAATGTCTGTTTTGTTTTGCCCATTTTAATATTTGGCTTTGACTTGCCGGTCTCAGATGTGGTTTATCTTTGCCACTATGCCTAGAAGACCAGCATCGAGATAGTGCCTCGTCACTGTTGGCATTGATTCTAGTGTTTTGTGTGCACTATTAAACAAAGCTGCCAGTGTAGGGCCTGTAAGGCCTCTGTTTTTTTCAAACTAGAGGCTCATATGTACTGGTCCTCTTGGTTAGTTGTGCACCCGGGCCTTTTCTCTCCCTATTCTGGTTAGAGCCAGTTTGTGCTGTTCTGTTAGGTGAGTAGTACTCACTGTTGTATGAGATTCCCAGTTAATTTGCTATTTCTGCCATGGAATAGCTTTCTCTATTCTCTCTAACAAATTGACTAGTTTCAGAATAGTATTTATTTTTCATGGCCATTTTGAGAAAATATACGAACCCATAATGTTGATGGATCCAGAAACTCAAAAAGCTTTTTACTCGACAGTTTTTTAAATCAAGCTTTGGTATAATTTCTGACATAACATAAAATGGCGAGACTGTATTTATGATTAATTAAATATTTTTATATATTTTCTTTTGTGGCTTTTAGCACATTTTGAAGTGACCCCGAACTTTTGAGCAGTGGTGTATAGTACAACATTGCTTTTTCATGTAACAATTTCTCTATTTGAGCCAACTTTTTTATAAGGTGATGGTACGATATGAAGTATTGTGTTTATTGAGGGCCAGACAGGCTTATATTTTATTCTGTGATCTGACATTTCAAATGTAATATCAGGTTGGAGCCACTGGAGGTCAGTAGTATTACTTTGCCTCCCCAATTATAAAGGGACATTTTCATGTGGGTCCAGCTCATTTCCGTTATATTATTTCCTGTTTTGCGTTCAGGAGGGGGAATTGTTTGGCATGGGATCTGGATGGCAAGAAAACCTGTTTGTTCTATATGCTTTGGAGTTTAGTGTTTCTCATGTTCTGCTAGGGAATATCAACCGACACTTATTTGAAAAGCCATTAACAATTGGTAATCCCAGACTAAAATTGTCACTTCTGGTGGAGCTAACCCACGACCATGTCCTTTCTCACCAGGTATGTTTGAAATTGAATATCCACGCTACCGGATTCCACACCTATACACCGCACTTCACTGTTAGGATGAGAATCAAGGTCACCAATAGCCCCTAAAGGTCAGAGCAGGCTCTAAAATAGCAGGTACTCATATATCATATGTTTATCCTACTCTACCTACCTTCTCTCTGGTTTAGATCTGCTTGGTTTCCATGTTGTGGCAGTCAGACAAAATTGGGAACTAGATTGATATGTAGCCAGGCTTCTGGTCAACCAACACTACTTCCAACAGCAACTGGTCTCCCATCTAAGTTAGAACCAGGACCAACCCTGCTTGGCATCAGAAACACGGTGCTATTACTGCAGACAATGTGTTACTGAGAAGGAGGTACAAAATAGTCAACCATGCATCTAATTCTTATGTGGTTTTCAAGTGGTTATGGAACATTCCATATTCCATATTTCAAATGCTCAGTAATGTCAAAAAGAGATGGCAGTAAATGTAATCCGTACTGTGAACACGAGGAAGTTATTCTCAGATTTGAAACATACTTTCTAGCCGAGTGAAATACCATAATTAAGCGTGAACAGATAATACAGGTAGACTAGACAGTAGGCCCACAGTAGATGGCTACAACGTACGTAATACTGTCTGCAGCAATATGCAGAGACATCCTGGATGAAACTTTGCTCTAGAGTGCTCTTGCCCTCAGACTGAGGCTACGGGTCATGTTTCAGTAGGAAAACGACCCTTAGCACACAGCCAAGATATAAAAGGAGTGTCTTCAAGACAATGTAGACATTTACTATGCATTAACAGATTATTTTTTCTGGCTATATTCATTTAGTCAGAGTTTACTCATCCAAGTGAAAATACATTCTGTGAGCAGATACTAGATATATTTGGAAATCAGAAGATTTCTAGTTTCTGGAAATGTTAGTCTGAATAATTCATTAATACTTTGTCTTTCAAAGAATGACTGACTTCACGTTTGCTAAGTATTTTATTTGCCAATTCATGTATTCATTCATCCTCCAAATAACTAAGCAATGTTTTAGATAGTTATGTAAACTGTCAAATTCCATTAGTTCTCTATCGCTGCTCCACACAAACACACACCGACGTCACCGGTTACCAGCTACTCGCTCGCCTCAAACCCGTGTGCACCCGCTCCCAATCTATTTGGCCCAGTGTGCTAAAGCGTGCTTTAAAATATTCCTCTCCTGGGCAAATTTGTTCCACCTTGAGATGGATTTCATTATTTCATTGGGGGTGCCGGTCTGACAGGGGAGTGAATCATTTTGACAGCCGCCGTCTGAAGCCTCACCAGTGCATGTTGTATAGTGTGTATTTTTGGACCGGCGGGGGGAGGCGTAAGCCATGCTTTCTGCTTGGCTCCTTTTGATGTGGAAGGGTTGGGGGCTCGCCAAGAGTTTGTTTCTGTGATTGGCTGGTGTTCACAGCTACGCGGAAAGCGTCTCTGTAGTGCATCCAGTCGACGGGTAGGAAAAGCTGCCAGTTAAGGGCTTCCAGATCCTTAAGTCTGATTCAACATGTCTGTCGGAGCTAAGACAGAGCGTGTCACTTGAGAAGAATTACCCAGACTAGTAAACTGCACTGTTCACACCTGATTGGGTCTGTCAGTAAAGTCCATGTAGATTGTGCATGGAGGATGACGAACATGATGCTGTACAAACAGTTCCCAATATTTCTGGGAGTAAAACGACTATTGAACAGAGTTTGCGATTTGAGTTGGTACACGCCAAAGCTTTTCTCCCTTGCAAATCATAGTAGTTTCTGTATAACCCTGTGTCTGCCGTATAAAGAGTAGTCCTCACAGTCCAAAGTATACATGTGACTTCCTTGGGGATCATCCTTAAAGCATTATCAGGGCAAGTCTTTTTGAGAGTGGGGTCCAGTCGACGTGTTTTTCCCACCTTGTTTATGAAAGCCTCCGCTGTGCATTGGTCAGGCGTTGGTGCTCAATTCAAAGTCTTCGGCGTCCCTTTCCGCTCTGTTTAATTTTCCCGACTTGATTGAAGTGCTCCGACACCACAGTATTTTCTTATGAAGGCATTCGGCAGACTGCTGCCTTCAATATGACTACTTTGAACTTTGATTGGCTTTTAAATTGGGGAGGGAGAAATCGGCCTGGGGGTACAGCCTCACTCAGGAAGGAGATGGCCTGAAGCTACAACACACTTCATGTGGTCAACAGCAGCTGGTAGTTTTCCAAAGAGGATGTTGTGTGTGATCTTGCACCATATATAGGTGTTTGTGTTCTGTGAGTAGCTAATCTAACTCTTCTTTTCTCTTGCTTTTGTATTTGTCTAATGTTCTGGTGTGTGGCTGTGGCACCACTGTCATTAGTGGGCTCCTGAGGCAAAGCAGTGGTTCCGCTCCAGGTGGGAGCTGCTGTCTTGTCTGCTGCAGCGTTATGCCTGCCAGCTCTCTTTGCCAGACTGGCATACAGCCTGGCACGCAGGCTGCCGTCTGGAAAAAACCATGCCACAACAACTTTCTGTTGTGTTCCTGTTGGCGGTAATCTTTTCCCGCTTTCCTGTTCTTTGCTCAGCCAGTGCAAAATGTTGATGTTGAAAGGGTGGAATTAATATTGCCACAAATGGAAGAACTGGATAAAAAAAGCACCAAATTTGGCACACACATCCAGGTTCTCTCAAAACTCCAACCCACGCCATGTTGTCATTGCTTGTGTTGGTGGTGTTATAGCAGTCGTTCCAAGTGTAAAATAAATA
>JAVQJS010011458.1:0-10101 GCA_036024795.1 Galaxias rostratus | reverse complement strand
ACTGCAGTGTGTAAAAATGTAAGGAAAATAAAAAAAATAAACAAGATAATTGGCAAAAAACTACGAGTTGGTCGCGGAGCCATCGTCAATGCAGCCTTTCCACGGCGCACCGGAAGTCCTATTTTGTTGTAGAGTCTAGACTAAATTTAGCCCTAGATGAGGGTGAGGGCACATGATCACCGTCAGGGTTGATGTTTGTAAAAACCTCTCAAAGTTGTAAAGTTTGGATTTAATCTGTGTGGCCAGCCAGCATACAATAAACGAGAAGCCTGCGTCTCTGAGATCGGCCGACTGACACAGTTATTTAGGAATAAGGAAACCAAGAAGAACTTGAAATCAAGAAGAAGCATCTAGTTTGTATGATCATCATGTATGCTCAGATTTTTTTTTCCATGAGGATGATAAATTACCCATTGGAAAAACACATTTTGCAACCATGGGCGTTTTCCTCTCAACTTTGTTAGCTCTCTGTTTATTCTTTCACTTCTCTTTTTATTTTCCTGCTATCCATCCCTCCATCCATCCCTTGCTATGGCAACTACTTCCACAGAACAAGAGCAGCCCTACCACCTAGTGGTGATATTTGCTACAAGCTAACCCAGCAATTAGCCCTAGTTTAAATTAGTCTGGCATGTAAGGACACTTTGTTTTAACCCCACTTAACCCAGTAACTCTATTTACTTAATGTTGGCTAATGATTCTAATAATACTAAATTATGGGACAAAGAAGCTGGTCTCCTGTTCGCCTTTGATCTCTGGCACAAGTCAACAGATGCTGTCCTCAGGACACTCAGAATTATTGCAATATTGTATTTTAGGCTACAGAGCGGAGCTGAACTCCATATCAAAGTATGTTTTATTGTGATATGAGAGGCAAGGCTAGTGCACAAAAAGATAAAATGGTAAAGAATAATTTAAGAATAATAAAAGAAAAGGCATTTTCAAAGGCTCTACTGCCCAAACAGCCTTCAAATTCAAATCTGAGAGGAAACTGGCTAATAAACAATAAATAATGCATTAAGAGGAAACAACACAAACTGTTTTTTCCTCTGCAGAAAGAGAGGGACAGAGAAATGGGAAAGCAGTGCAGGCACACATCTTCTCCATTGCATTACAAGAAAAATTACTTTTCACCGGAACTTTGGGGAAGACATCTGGTAAAATAAAAATGTAGTAGTTTAAACGCAAACAGCCGATGCCGAACTCCGAGCCATGTAGTACATCTTACGATGTTGGCCTACAGTGTGTCTGTTAGGCTTTTCTCAGAAAGGACAGCCATTCTGCAAAAGAATGTTCTTCAGTAAAGGAAAAGAAAGGTTTTCACATGTGGCACTGGTAACATTTTGAGCATTGACTAAGTTCTTTATTTGTATGCAAAATGATCCACCCTATATAATTTAGTAGGCCCTAGGCTGTGAAACGTTTTTATAAAGGCATAAGTCTCACAATATCGACCAAGCCAGTAAGCAGGAAGCAAACTTGCATGTCACCATCCCTTGTACAGTATGTACCTCAGTCACACACCGCTTCATTACAAATGCCACCGCTTCATAGTGTTAACCCGCAAGCTTTGTATTATCATGCTCTTTCTCTCTTTCTTTCCTTCTTGTCTTTGATCATTTAAAGCAGACAAACATGGTATTTTGTACGGCAATTTAGTAGACTAGGAATAAATGGAAGACTACACTGCCTGCCAGGCTATGAAAGTTGGAGCTCCTAATATTGAAAGTTAAAATATAGAGATTGTGCGATACAGTTTGGTGTGTAGGGTTGCTCTGTGCGAAAAGAGATATTGAGAGTTCAAAATATTAAGCCGGGCAACACTGACATCTAGTGATAATATCTGACACTACAGTATTTACATTTTTACTCGTTTCCTTAAACAAATTTGTCCACTTTAACTTCACATTTTCAAAATTACATGTTTTGTTCGCAGAATGGTCAAATGATTACAAAACATTAAAATCATAGCAAATACTGGATTTCCTTCAAACAACATAACGTGTGGGCAAATTCCTACATTCCTTCAATTCACCATTGTGCAATATGCCTTTTTAATTTATTCACCGTCAAAGTTGTGGTATGTTCCCAAAAAGATAAGCAAAAAAATCTCAGCATGAATTGCATTATTTTCTCTAAGAATTAGTTTACTGGGGTTAACAATCCCTTCACAATTGTTTGGAATGCCCTACTGAAAGAGATAGTCATCTTCTAAGTTTTCTTCATTAATATCATTCTTGTTTGCTGGTCTTTTCATGGCCATGTTCTGTCTATCTGACACGTAAGCACCTACAATAAGAACTGATTTTTCCCAAAATCAGAAAAACAAAAATGTTCATTTTACGGCATTGTATTTTTATGTCGTTCTTTTTTTAAAGTTTCCAACTCAGAAATGTGGAGTACTGTAAATAGAAATAAACACAAAAGCAACCAAAGGAAACTTACACAAAATAGACAGAAGTTGCATTTTTATAGATGGACTTGGAGTAACTGCTGATTGAAGAGTTGTGCGAAGGAGTTGCACACAGGTGAAATTAATTATTAACGGTGTAAGTAATTCATATCAGCTGTGAATAGAAATTTTCCCTTTGTTTAACACAGTTAGTCCTACAGCTGAGTGAGAGGTGTGTGTAAGGGTGTGAAAAAGGAGGAAAACCTATGAAAAAGCGTCAACACATTTCCAAGAGGAGACTTCAGCGGTTCAAAGAAGGTGACAACGTGAGAAAATTATGCAACTTCCCAACACCCTGTGAGAAAAAGTGATTGCCCTTTTCTGCTGAAAAAACTGCAAAAACTGAAACCAAGCACTTACACACTGTAGAGACAAATCGGCATGGCGGAATTTAGTCCGACTCTTCCACGCAGAACAGCTTCCACTGACAACACTCGCCATCAATCAATAAAAACTTGACTAAACTGAATATACTGTAAGTTATTTTGGCGAACTTGCAAGCATATGGTTTTATTGAATAGTGTTATATTTAACCGTATTTCAATAAGTTGATATGGTTCCATCATCACAATCATAATAAAAGCAGCAGGAAAGTGATGGTCATTTTATGGAACTTTGAGTTTCAATTTGATATTATTTCAACATTGGTTTATTTCCGATGGCAGAGAATTGGAGTTCATTTTATATGTTAAAACGTTGGGTTCTGTGGAAAAAAAGTATAGAAGTAAACGCATGCTCCAAACACAAACACACCAGACACACATTATTGTTACTATTTTTTGTAAAGTTATTGTAAAATTAATCATAAAATATAATTCCTTATGAAACGAATTTTATATAAAATATTTTGTATAGTAATATGTCTACATGTAATATGTAAAATATTCAATGTGCTGTTTCATGCTAATCTTACGTTCGAAACAAGTTGGGATTTTTAGTTGTCCATCAATACACTGAGCCGAAACTGCATAGCCACAGCTGTTCTCTTTGTCCATGCAATAGAATGATACAGTGTCTATGTGATGGACTTTTTTGTCTGTTAAATCCTCTATCCAGAGCTTTTTTCCTTGGTAAAGGATCCTTCCTCGCTCTATGTTGACGGTACATGGAGCTGTGAGACGCCAGAAGAAAATACTGTATGTTTGAGGGACCTCTAAAAATGTCTTAACTCAATTTGCTTAAGAAACCACTTGCGATGGGGCCCATCAGCACTAACGCCACCTAATCAAAAAGCTGATTTAGATGGCCTATGCTGCATATTTTCACATATTTCACTTTGTATTCTCCTCCCTTGTCACATGTATAGCCATGAAAGAAACTATGGTTTAGGTTTTTCTGTTTGAATGTAAAACTATGGTCCCACCTCTGCAAACAGGCCTGGCCGACCAATTGCCTGTCTTCTGACATTCAATCGCAATGTTTCCATCTGACACATAGCCACTTTGGCACCCAAACTTCACCTTATCCATGTAGAAATAGACCCTTTGCATGTTGGATGACATGTAACCGTTTGGAATGGGTTTTGGGGGAGGGCACGTCACCACTGTGAAGACATGAGAATTATAGCAAACACTCTTATAGTAGCCACTAACTAGCATGCTACCGTGTTTAATCAAAAACATACGCTACATTATCAACTAATTTGTATGACAGTACCAATGGATTGACCAGAATACAACTGTCAACACATGTACAGTTGTCCATTGCTGTTTTTAAAATGATACCACACCATACGATAATCAACAACACCCCCCCCCCCCACTCACATACACACTGGGGTGGTTCGTTCCAGGTGCCGTCGGCACCACACACTCCCCTCTCACTGCCAATCAAAGCAAGAGGAGGCAGACAGTGGTATGTCCCTCCAAAGCCATACACAGTGGTGCGCCCAATTATTTTCCTATCGTAGACCATCATGCCATGTTCGGGAAGGGGAGGGAGACTGCAGGTCACGGCTGTATACGACCAGAGGAGGAACATATTTCAACAACTTTCCTATCATCGCCGTTCCGTTACTTTTTTGGTGTCGTTCCATTACGGTCCAAGGGGAAGTACCTACGCTGGCATGTGGGAGCTGGTGCACTCCAGGCCCCTGTATCCAGACACACTACACTGGGCATTCCATGGAGGGTGTACCTGTACAATTAAAACCACAGACCGAGTGGAGAGGTCTTTAAACATCATTTAAGGATGGTATTATATGATGGCTAAGGAAAAACAAAAACGTTAAACAAATGTCTCTCTTACCCTTCATCGCAGGTGTAGTTAATTCTACTCAAGAAAGAAATGTCCTGATACTCCATTGCGCCATTGATTGGTTGGTCTGGATAAGGGCAGTCCCTTACTGGCATTCATAGCCCGGGTTTGGAGTGTGGGTTTAGGGTTTTACAAAGTAGGATTGAAATAATTCACTTTATAAATATGGCATAAGATTACTTTACATTTAATGGGATTTAGGGTCTACCGCTAATTTAGCAAGCATCAATAGGAATTGCAATAAATCATTATTTGTGTTGTCGAAAAAAATGTCAAGGTGCATGTAAACTAGTGCTGCGGACCCATCTAGTCACACCTACGTGAGCAGCGCAGGGTGACTTTGCTCCAAGAGCCGCTGGAACCGCACACAATGGAGCGGGACCCCGCTGTGGCTGTGTAACCGGCTTGACAGGACAACTGCACCTCATCTCCAGGTGAATAGAACTTTTGCAGACCGGCCAGCTCAACGCCTTCAGACACAGCGGGTCTACTGCATACTGGAGAGGAGACAGAGAGAGAGATAGAACATCCTGATGGGTCACGTAGACAACTACTCCATACGCCAACTGAGTGTTACAAGCTTGTCCATGCATGGGCAAATAACATCTTTTTAAGGGGTGCGCATAGAAGTTTGCCAAGAGAAACGGAATGCAAGTCGTGTTATAGCCTTTGCTCTGGGTATTCTAGCTATAGATAGAAACGTGAAATTTCACAGTGAAATGAGAAACTAAATTCTGTTTAATCCAGCAATAAAGACAATCAAAAACAAGTGCTTCGATTTAGCCACGCGAAGCTGTAGACTCAGCAACAAGGAAACAGCTGCGTTGACAGTGAAAATAACAAATTACAGATAAAGTTTTATAGAAATAGTCAAATCATCACCTGCTGATGTCACTCCTGTGAATAGTGCAAATTGACATAGGAGAAGCAAACACAGGGTTGATGCCATCTTCTTTCACAGCGCCTGTTCACTGGGCTCTCAAAGTAACTAAGAGGTTCCGCAGCTCTCTCAGTCTGCTGCTGTTTGTTTTTCTGAGTAAACAATAAGATAAGAGTTCTGTGGTAAGAGTTGGTTGTGTACCTTAACCGTAGCGTTTTACTGGAAATGAAAGAGTCCAGTTTGCCACATCCCCTTCTGAATATATTGTATATATCTCAAAGTGTGCTACCCTTGTTGCTTCTTAATGCTTCTGCAAGAAATTTGAAAAGCTGGGTAAATCAGCGTTTCAATGACCGATCTAAAAGCCCTGGTGTTTAAGTCCGAAATTGTTTTCCTCAGTTGTATAATCAGTAATCATTTTGATGGACAATATATATGCCACTCAACTCTATAGTAATATACCATATTCCATCTGTTGATTTGTGTTCGGTTTGGATTACACATTTGTCAAAACATTTTATTACTTTCTCACATTGTTTGTTTTCATTGTACAAAAAGCCGAGGTTGATACTTACATTTTTATAAAGATGTAACTTTCCAGATTACATGATAATTACCTGAAAATATTCATTAATGTATATACTGTCACTGACCATACAAATTACTTTAATTCTCAATCCTCAGGGGATTCACAGGCACAAACTACAATGTATGCCTGAAATTTGATTATTGGAAGAAAGTGTATCAAGAACACATTTTTAATTTCAATCAACCATCTTTATTTGAATTATGAAAAGTTTATTCTAAACCCGCTGGCTTGATGTTTTACTATTCATGACACTTCCCACATGGTTCATTAGTTTAAACAAATAGCTTTCGACCAGGACACTACACTACAACCACATATGTAAATAATTTCCACATGATGAATCCACACGTGATTTTACCATTCTTTTTAAATGTGTTTATTTGCAGTATCAATGTTCTATATAGTATATTTGAGTAGCTTCTATGTTACTGGTGTTTTTGGTTATGCAGGGTTTGCAGCACACATCTTGATTTCAGATGGCAAGGATTTGGGTTTGAGGGTGTACTCCACTTTTCCAGGTTCTGAAGGAAGGAGGAACACAAGACACACAATTAGCATCATATTAGTTCAAAGTTCAAAGCTCAGCTGTTTTCATAACCAATGTGCAACGATGATCAGCAGCACAATCATAAATGGTGACATCAAAGGCATGGCTATAATAACAATTGATTGCATTTGAAATAGCGCTTTTGATGATACACAAAGCCCTTTGCACTGCAGGTGTAGACTCTCAGTAGCCATTTAAAGGCATATGGATGGATCCCCAAAAATCAGTGATGACCTCCTGAAGAGCCATAAGAAGCATGATGGTAGCTGAGGGGACAATTAGGTGTTGATGATTGATTTTGGCCAGATTGGGGATTTAGCTGGGACAGAATGTCTGTCATCAAACATGGCAGCAAAGACACCCTGTGCTTTTACCCTCAAAGCATTCTGGGATTGTGAGTGTTCCGTCACTGCAGGTAGTGGCAACTGGGTAGCCACACTTCTCAGGCTTGTTGTGGCAGTAGAAGACAACTGCCTCTCTATGCAAGACTCGGTTGGGTTTGAAATCCGCAATCCAGATTTTTCGAGCGTTGTAAAAGATGCGGCCTCTTTTAATGTTCACTGTACATGGGGCTGTGAATGAGAAACATAGAATCAAATGGAATGAATACCTGTAGTGTTATGACAAATCGTAAAAAGCTGGGCTTTGGTTTTTCACCCCGGTCGGTAATTTTGGTTAACTCCTACCACTAGCAAGGTTAATAACAGTTACTGGGCTGAGAAAGGTTTTAACCCATTGCTTGTGACCCACCTCTACATACGGGCTTTGCAGACCAGTTTCCAGTGTTCTTGCACTCGATTTCAGCCTGGCCGTCCAGAACATAGTCTGGGCTACACTCGTAGCGGACTTTCTCTTTATAACCATGTTCCCTCTTCACAGCAAAGGCGATGAACCCATTGGCTAGCCCAGTTGGGATCGAACAGCTGACCTCTGTTTGGGGTCATAGTTTGAAAGTAGGTCAACGAGAAGGCATACAATCTGTTCACTATACAACCATTACAGTTATATTATTATAGTATAATGTATAGTATACGATTTTTTACCGCGGCACTCTGGAGGCTCAGTTGTGTTCCCATCGGCCAAGCAGAATCCTCGATCAAAGCCGATAGGTGTTTTTGGTGGGTTGCACTCATATGTCCAGCCCTGCCCATAAATAGTCCTGTCCCCGGTAACTTTCTTGTCATGGACAATTTTTCCGTCTCTTGGTGGTCGAGGAAGACCACAAGTCACAGCTGCAGTGCATTTTGGAACATTTCAGGTTAATCATTGCTTTGTTACAAATAAACACAGTTTGTGCATGTCCTCGTGGAAAGTTTGGTACCTCGACAAAGTGGAGGAGGATGACTCCAGCGAGTGTCATGTAAACACTCGCTCTTATTGGATCCTTCAAGAACATACCTGCAAAGCAGACATTTTCATTGGCTGGATAAGTAAAGGAACTAGCCAAACAAATTCTGGTGGGAGATGTATTGGGAAATGCCAGTTTCGTCATGGAATAATGATAATCCAACATTGTCCTTACCCTTCATCGCACGTGTAGTTGAGTACACTTTTGTACGGCACCTCTGTCCTCCCAACATGCAAGGTCTGCAGAGGCTTAGGTATGGTGCATGTTTTTGCTGTGTCAAAACAAAACCCGTTACTGTACAAACCTACATTATTACTGGGAGTGGTCCAAAGTCATACACCCATGATATGCATTACACGGGATCAAAGATATCTTAAACAACATTTAGTATGAATCTTGACTTCAATGACTTAAATGAGTGTCACCATACTTTTGACAAAATAAGTTCAAAGGTTATGGTACTCACGGGTACACACAAGATCAGCATTTGACCACGTGCTGTCAGGGTTGCACACGATGGTACGAGGCGCTGTTGAAGGGGTGTAGCCTAGTTCACATGTTAGGGTCACTTGCTCTCCAATCTCATATACACGCTTGAGGGATGCTATGTCAATACCATCAGTTACAGGGGGACGGCCACACACTGAAGATCAACAAAAAAGTTACGCTGATTGTGAGATGTGTACCAATTCAACTATGCATACTATGAGATGGACATTCACTCACAAACAAACTACCTCACACATTCATTTAGGTAGGAAAATATCAGCAACCCTGCAGAAACATAATGTCTGTTTTACTTTTAAAGTTCCTGATTTATTTCTGTACGTAAAAAGGCATGTACATCATCGGGTGCATCAAAAGCGTTGACCTGAATCGTTCTGCTTCAGGTAGTAATTCAAAGATGGACAGTGGCTCAAATCATTATTGTAAATCCACATATTTTACCTGAATAGCCACTGATTTAAGTGTTTGCATTGATGGTCATAGTCCCCTAACATAAACCCATCTAAGACCTGTAGAGCAAGCTGAAGAGGTGCGTGTCCACCATCACAGACCATGGACTATGACACTAGTGTGGTCTCTGTGGTTTATTTTCTAAAATCATTAGGCAAAGAGAATAACCAGTACTGTAAAGTTTGACAAGGGAAGGAAACAAAAAGTACACAGCAAAGTAGAATACAAATACTGTGAAAAATGCATTGGACATCCACTGCTATCTGCTGAGCTGTAGAATGTCTGTTTACTGATTGTATTTCCTTTAGATTACTGTACTGTGTCTTGGGAATGTGAAGAGAAGGCATCATAGTGGCCTGGCTAATCGAGGTCACATCTGTATTGGAACTGGATTGTAATTTCATTGAATTTATAAAATGGTTTATACGTGTTAATACTTTGAAAAGCACGAGATAGATTTGTAAAGGGTATTATTAATAAAAAATTGTTTTTATTATTTATTATTAAGTTTATTTTTTTCCATGATAATGCAAGTTTTGAAGGCTTCTCGTCTCCATACAGTCTTTTAGTCAATTTGCTGTCCCATGGCCTGCAGTATTATGTATTTATTCATCTAGTACACAAAGCTAGAAGAACAAATTATAGTATTTCTATACCAGCAAAATTGTCACAGCAACAGACAAATGATGTAACATCTTCACTTTTTTTCAATATTGTTTTATCCTCTTACTAAATACATGGTACATAAGATACAAATTAGTATTTCTCTACCTTTTTTCGGGGTTACTGTTGTGAACAGTAGGAGTTGGCAAAGAAGAAGCAGGGTCAAGGTTGGGACCATCTTCAACGTAAGGGTAATTTCTGTGTGTCCTCCCAGTAGTTCATGAACAGAGTTAAAGTGGCCCAGAACAGTTACCCAGCAAGCAGATCCGATGAAATGTTATAGTAGGCTGTGATTGCGTACAAAGGTCATGGCTAATGCATATTTACTTAAAGTTGAAGAATAACTTTAAACAGGAGTACATGGTAAAAATGAGGCCTGTTTACACACACACACACACACACAGACACA
>JAVQJS010011456.1:0-10375 GCA_036024795.1 Galaxias rostratus | reverse complement strand
GAGGGAGGGGGAGAGAGAGAGAGAGAGAGAGGGAGAGAGAGAGAGAGAGAGAGAGAGAGAGACAGAGAGACAGAGAGAGAGAGAGAGAGAGAGAGAGAGAGAGAGAGAGAGAGAGAGAGAGAAAGATTGGTTGTGGCCAGGAAGGCGGACATGTATCTAGTGTTTAAATTGAATCTGGTCCCAAGTTTGGAGTGGAAAAACCAAAGTGACAGAATAGCAGATAATAGGTTTGCTGTTGCGTCACGCCTGAGTGTATGTCCACACTTGGGCCCTTTTTTTGGTCGGGAAACCGTCCAGCTTCCTGACGTGCTTATGACAGGCGTTTTTTCCTCTTCTCTTTTCCCATTACGCTGGAGTGTGCCGTCAGAATCCATTTCACTTCACCAGCCTCCAACTTGCTTCATGGATCGCTCCGCCGCCCATTACTTGAGAGTGCTTAGCTATCAAAAAAGGTCTGATTTGTTATTGATAAAGTAATGTTTCAATGGCTGTGAAAGATGAAACACTCTAATTCACAATGCTCTACTATGTTGTGTTTTTGAACAACTTTGAATTCATTACCCTCCCCCCCTCAAAAAAAAATAGATTTGCGTTTTCCTATCCCCTGACTGCAGGTTTTCTTCAAATCAATGCTTTCTGAAATGACACTGGTAGAGAAACAACAATAACAAAAGAGATCAGTTCATAGAAAAAAATATATATATTTGTTATTGTGGTGAGCTCAACAATCTATTTTTTCCTAGTTGCATTGACCCAGAACATAGTAGAACACAGCAACAAAAAGATTTTCCTTGACCTTTTTTTCTGAAGTCAAGACCTCCGCTCCCACCGTCTCGTTGCCAATCTCATGAGCTCCCATTGTCTGTCTCTCAATCATTCCCTCTATCTCTCTCGCTCTCCTGTTCTTCCTCTTCTGCTCTTTCTCTTTGACCTTGAGGTTTTGAGCTTCGTCTCTCTCTCTCTCTCTCTCTCTCTCTCTCTCTCTCTCTCTCTCTTGCTCTCTCTCTCTTTCTCTCTTTTCTGTCTTTCTCATTCCTCTCCTCCTCTGTTTTCATTAGCCGGCTCCGTCCAGCTGCCAAGGGAGGGCCCAGTGCTTCTCTCATGTTACTGGCCCGGTGACTCTTGTAGGGAGACGGAACTTAAACAGTAGACATGATTCCCCATGCGTGAATCTCGTGGTACCCGTCTCATCTGTGCTTTCCATTTCAAAATAAGGAGGACGGCAAGATAAACCGCTCACCATTTTATCAACCTCACTTCAGGCATGCCAATAATCACTTATACAAGCGGAGGCTAATTAATATTTCGAGATACAGCCACAGAGTTACACGTTCCGCGTCTTTATGAGGGGATATGAGAATGACACAAATACTAGCACACCGTGTCTCAGACTTTTTGCATTAATTGCCCTTGTTTTATGTGTTGTGCGATAACTGTTATCTGCTTGTTATTGGGAACACAATTAACTCCGAGGTGCGCAACATTTGTGAGGAGAGTTTTGATCTCTTTGATAACAAAAAAGTGATTTGTGTTCAGGATCAATTTGAGAAATAGTTTTGTATTTTGTAAGGTTTATGGTTTCAATTAACAGAAGTCAATCAAGTCACACTTCACTTTTTAGGTTTGTTTTAGATTGATGACTGTTGCTTGGTGACTGAAAGGCCTGGGATTAGCCTTGAGTCACTTTTGCACACAGTCCCTGTTCTCTATGTGTTTGGTCTGTAACCTTCAACTATACCGTTTGTGTAGAAACCCGGTTAGGGCCTCCATATCAGATGGCTTCAACCCGCTAGCGAGTCTTTTGCATATTGTAATGAGCTGTGAAAACAAAGATGAAGGTACTGCCAGGGACGAAAGGCCCCTCGAGGGCGGGTGACGGTTTTATCACACATGTAGCCCCATAATTAGCTGGACCGGCCCTGAAAATCTCAGATTTTTGGCTATTTTCTCTCCCCTCGCCCTCTCGTCTAGATCCACTAAGCAGAGTCAAAGGTAGTGAGAGGACTGGGTTGGGCTTTGCTTCCCTTTTGCCTATTCCTGGCTCCGTATCATTCCACGCTTTGAACTCTGCACCCGGTGGCATTGTAGTAATCAAAAAATAAATATGTGCTGAACAATGGATGAAGGCCAAGTATGCGCTGTGATCTGTGCATACATATTGTATCACATCCCATACCATTGTCATATGTATGTGTGTGTTTGTGTGTGTGTGTGTGGTCCATAGTGCTTCACAGAAAAAACCTGATCATTTCCCTAAGTGGGTTATTATTGTACCTCCACATCCTCACCTCTCGTGGTAATCCACAGGTCCATTCCCGTGGTGGGAGACAGCGGGGCGGGTGCCAGGGTGCAATGTTGTGGCGCCACAAAGCCGCCCGCGTTCTAGTAGACGACGCACCCGATTGTTTGGCGTGAGGTGCGCAGCAATCAGCCAAATGACAGGCAGACAGACTTGGGGCACAGCTGCACAGTGCAGCCTAAGCCAATTGTGTGACAATCAGTTGCTGCTATTTTAGGGGGCACCCCCTCCCTCTTACCCCCCTTACCTCCCTTTCTCTCCTCATTTCCCCCTCCCCTTACAGAGGACAGATTTCACATGAATCATCTGGCCCCCAGGCATCATAATTATGCAAAGAGGCTCTACAGAGGAAGAAAGTTGTTTGTTCCAGCGTTGTTCTGACTTTTTGTCTCTCGCCTCCCTAATCTTTGGTATGAGCTGCTGTCACTGTGCTGGTGCGTCTATAGAAGGGTGAGGGGCCACTCCGGATTACCAACATTAGGTTTTGTTATCCGCAATAAAGTGAGATTTAAGCTGTTTTCAACCGTTCCGGCTTTGAATTGCACTGCGCCATATTCTAGCACACCACCAGCCACCCGCAGTCAAGAAAACATGGCACAGTTGCCGCACTGAAATGTATTTCACTCAACAGCCAAATATATATTCCAAGCTTAAAAGTCGTTTAGCCGAGCTGAATCCTGAGGCTTGTAAGAACCTCTTTCGACCACTTAGGACAGCCGCCATACAGCCAGGAGCCTTGTCACTCACCTGTTCCCCTCGCTCACCCAGGAGGGACTTTGAAGGGCAGCTCTTGCTGAAGGTCTCAAGGTCTCCCCAGCTGGGAGGGCCCTGGGAGCGGGGTAAGGGCACAGGCTGCCACTCCTCTCCGGCTTCGTCTGCCCCTTGGTACGCCACAGAGCCAGAGCAATTACAGAGCCCGGGACGGAGCCCTTTAAAACAATGGCTGGGTCCTACACATTTTACACACACAGACAGGCAGACACCATTCCACAACCCCCCCCCCCCACACACACACACACACACACACACACACAGTGACACCCACACGCGGTGGAACCCGGCTAATTAGCTCAAATTAACATTTTAAAAACTTTTTGCTGGTGCCCGTTACCGAGGAGAGATTTCAGGTTGACTGCTGTAAGTCCCACAAAATCCATCGCAGGACCTCCAGGACGCAGCGGAGTTAAGCCTCTGGCTAGTCTATCAATGCAAAGTGAGTAAAGCTGTTTGGCTCCCCCGGCCACACTCCATCCCCACCCCTCCAGCTGCACGGTGCCACAGACTGACGGAGGCCTCTCCACCAGGCATGCAGGTGGAGGACTTACGTGCTAATCCTGAAGCCCTCTCCACGCACCCCACCCCCCCTCTCACCCCATCTAAGCTGCTGTAATAAAGCACGCTCTCAATCAAAAGCCGTCCTCTTTCCCTCCCTCCTTCCTTCTCTCCCTTCCTCCCACCTTCACTCCCTTCCTTTCTCACTCTCTCCCTCCTTCCCTACCTCCCTCCCTTACACCGAGGTTGCACAGCCCAGCGCAGACCTTCGCTCGGCAATCACTGGCGTGGCAAGCCAGAGGAAAGCTAATGAGGCCCCCGGTCTAGACGCTCTGCACCTGCCTGGTGCATGCATATAGCTAGGACCAGGTGACATGCATCAGAAAGGGACTGAGGAAACAGAGGGGAGTTGCATATGGATGTAAAGGAAGGTGGAGTGGGAAATAATGAGTGGATGGATGTATATATTGCAAGATAGGTTAGTAAATGGATGGATGGACGGACACCTAGATGGATGGATGGACAGATGAACTGGTGGATAGATGAATAGACAGTCTCCTCAAAACTCCTACAGAGGGTCCAGTGGCCTTTGATGAATCCACAGTGCGGTGCGCTGTAAAGCCACAGTGAGGTATGTTGTAAAGCCACATTCAGGTGCATTGTAAAGTCATATTCAGGTGTGTTGTAAAGCCACAGTAAGGTGCATTCTAAAGCCACAGTGAGGTACGCTGTAAAGCCACAATAAGGTGTGTTGTAAAGCCACAGTGAGGTGTGTTGTAAAGCCACAGTGAAGTGCGCTGTAAAGCCACAATGAGGGGTGTTGTAAAGCCACAGTGGGGTGCATTGTAAAGCCACAGTGAGGTACTTTGTAAAGGCACAGTGAGGTGCATTGTAAAGCCACAGTGAAGTGCGTTGTAAAGCCATAGTGAGGTGTGTTGTAAAGCCACAGTGAAGTTGACTGTAAAGCCACAGTGAGGTGTATTGTAAAGCCCCAGCTTGCAGTATGGTGGTGTTGACCTTCATAGATAACCTTCATACAGCGTAATGCTCCTCTGAGACTAGGTGGTAGTCGATTAGGTAGTAGATGATATAGATTAGTAAGGGTATGAGGTGGGCTGATATTGATCCGTTGAGATCATAGTCATCATACTATGGCAGTAATGCGCCTGAGATTGCCTTGCTCTCAATTCCCCTTTTTCGGTAATGTAGACTTTAAAACACAATCTAGTTTGGAGAAAAAGAGAAATAAAATCTATGCTTCGAAGTCTGCTGGAACATGGTTAGCACTCAGCAACTTCCAACGTAACTACTGCTAAGTAGGAGTTCCTCACCGGGCTGGTCCTAATTGCCAAGGCTCCAATTATATTCTGTGCTCAGGAGCAAATCCACTCTGATTAAGGGAGCAGCTAACGGAGCAGTGGACGGGGGTGTCCTGGATGTATTTTTTCTTTTTTTTTCTCCCCTGACTTCTTGTTCAGGAGACTGGGCCACTTGTGTAAGTGTTTGTTATTCCACTTTAATTGTGTCCACGGGGCCTGCGAGGCTAGGACAATCTGCCCTGGCTCCTCTTTAGCCCCAGACACAGCGGACAGCCTTGATGTGTGTGGCCCCCCCTCCCCCTCCCCCCAGCACTGGGTGAGCAATCAAAGGTCATATCAATTAGAGCCTGCTGTGGTCTCCAGATTCCTTTTAAAAACAGCTGGCACGGGCCCTCCCTGTCGGGAAGACATACTCTATGCCGTGTTTAAAACGTCAAGGTTGGAGAGATTTCTTAATTAAAATGTTCTTTTAATTTGATTTTTTGCCTTTTCTTTTTTTTTCTCACATTTACCATACAGCGACTGACACAGTGAGTTAGGGAGCATTTTCCAACAAACTGAATAAAAGTTTAATTGGGCTAAACTTTTCTGAACTTACACCAAAAAATGCGCCAGGATACATTCACCTTAAACCAGTTAATGTCTCATTGTCTCATTGAAATGTGACAGCCTATGTAAAGCCCTGGTGAAACAATAATGGTGATCAGTCAGGTAGCACTCCTTGAAATCATGGCGGCTCTTCCATCGCTAGCAAAAGCAGGGGCATCTGGCGCACATATTGTATTCCATTTCCCTCATCTGAGGATGTTCCTCATCTGCACAAGCGCATGCTTTCACAGGCGCCAAATGAGACAAGGAATTGTTTTCTTTGATGATCCGCGAATCCTAATGAAGAAGCATGCCCACAAAGACATATCGGAAAAGGTCTTACGTGCCGTTGCCATAGCGAACGCTGGCCATGTATACTTTGAGATTACGTGTGTTTGTTTTCAAATGGCACCGTTGACGGAGCTTCCCCGGCAGTTCAGGGAGGCGAGGAGGGATCCTGAAGTATGATTAGATAGAATTTTAATTCGCTCATTTATTCATGAATTTCAATGGGTCTCTACTGTCTTTCGAAATAGATGGTGTTCCGAACGGCCCTGCTTTGTTTTCACCAAGCCTGATTGTGTTATTTACAAAGAAGCAACATATCGTTGCCGTCATATTCAAAGCCCCCCCTTTCCTCCAACCCCTCCTCAAAAAAGCAAAAGCAAAAGCAAGCGATAATACTTGAAACACAAGCAACATCAGGGTGAGACGAGTGGTTTTGCATGAATAGCCTCCTTTAAACGGTTTGGTTTGCTCTGTGGGACGACAGCAGGTGGGATTTCGTCTGCCAGTTGGTTTTATAGTGAATATTGAATTCTATAGTGTTGGCTGGCAACCCAATGTAGGATTGATTCACACAAATTCAGGGCGTGTGTTTTATGAATATTTTAAGGTGTTGGGAGCAGGCTATGAATAAATCCCAAAACTTTGAAATTTGTACGGCAGGTATAGGCTACGGCCCAAAATATGCATGTACCTCTTTTGTTTTAATTAGATTTTTTTCTCTCGCACATCCATGCATAATCAGGAAAGGACTTTTGGGAACAGAGGGGCCTATGGTGGTCACAGGGAAACGTTTTCACACTGATGGGGTCAAGCCAGATTCTCCACCCACCTCTCCTCCATCCTCACCAGATTGAATCTTTCACTCTGTAAAAAATGTGCTTTGCTGACGTTTAGAACCATTTTTTTTTCCAGTAACCACACGAAAGTTGTGCGTATGGCCAATATCATTGATCAATGTAACATTCTGTGTATCTATCGGAAGAAGGAAAAAACCTAGTGATATATTGTTGTTGCTTAGAACAAGTCGTTTTCATCCCTCAACGTGAGCAAAGTGCTGGTTTGCCCTTTTGATTTATGTCCCGTGTGTGACTAACTGGCTATGTGGTCGTATGGAGAAGTGCATGCATATATCAATACATGTCAGCACTCTCCATACACTAAATTGGCTGGCGGGGCAAAGCTGCTCCCTATAACGTCCTTGGGCCATCTGAAACCCAAGGTCAACGCTTCCTGTAGACAGCCAAAGTCAACGATTTTGCATATTTATGTATGCACATAACCACAACATGAAAGGCCATAAATGACTTACTGTCCCTCAAGGCTTTTCATCGTGATTGAGGAAGTCCTGGATCCATGTCAGCCCAGTGCTTCCTGCCGGCCCAGCCCCTCTCCACACTCCAAAGTCCTTAGTGTTCCCCCCAAAAATCTCCCTGTGGAGCCCACACAACAAGCCCTGATTGATGCCCTCTTTATAAAGGCGGCCCCTCTGCAGGCAGCTCTCCTCCAGCCAAGCAGCTTTCTTTTGTATCTCTCTGAAAGCTGTTCATCTTTAGCAGATTTTTTCTCCCCCTCCTTCTACCTATTGAGCAGCCGAGTACTTACACACACACACACACACACACACACACACACACACACACACACACACACACACACACACACACAGAAACAGAAACAGAAACACTCCATTTACTGTTCCGCTGCACAGTTTCCAAAGCCAACCTCCTCTTGGGGCTCCATAGTTTAGTGTTAAATGAAAGCATATCAAATGGTGGGCTGACAGGTTGGACAAAGAGAGGTCTGGGTTCCCCTCAGGGCCGATGGTGGGAATGAGACTGCTTGTCTTGTCTCTCTATGGGCTCTGGACCGGGCTGCACATGAGGCTGCCGGTCCCCATGGTAACATGCATAAGCTACTGCGCTGCCTGTGTGTGTGTGTGTGTGTGTGTGTGTGTGTGTGTGTGTGTGTGTGTTTGTGTTTGTGTGTATTTACTAAGAAAGGGGAGGGGAACAAGTACTTTCTTCGCTTGCCGCAATAGATTATGTGTAGAAGTCCTTGTCAAGATCACTACTGTATCTCAATATGACGCCGGTCCAATTACTGAATTGGACTGACAGAGCCTGCCCTTGTGTTCTCCTTTCAGGACTGATTTCTGCGTTCATAAAGATGAGCCATGTGATACTGTCGGTGAGTAAAAGTACCTTCCTCTCTTTTCGTTTTCTCTCCTCACTACTAGCTATTACATAGTTCTTTCTCTCTCTCCCTCTCTCCCTCTCTCTCTCTCTCCCTCTCTCTCTCTCTCTCTCTCTCTCCGCCTGCCTTTCTATGTACTGCGTGTATGTATGCTTGGGTGTTTGAAAATAGTCTGTCTGTGGCTTCTGGTGACCCCCAAGATTCCTGACTTTTGAGATTGAGAGGCAGGTGGCATTTCACCCCCTTGTCTTTGAGAGTCTCTCAGGCACAAACTTGAATATTAGCTCTCACACCCAGGCTGTCTCAAACACATACACACACGCACATACACATACACAAGCGTGCGCGCACACACACACACATGGCATTTCACCCCTGACAAGCCCTGTTGAGACGTGTCTTTCCTTTAACCTTGGGACCATTGTCTCTTTAAAGTGACCGTCAACACGAGATGACAATGGTGAACCCCAGGTCTCCCACCCCGTCAGCGGCCGTATTATGCTGGGCGGCGTCCCGCCTCGCGGACCGGCATTCCCCATGCTTTCAGTCAGTGGAATGGCATGTCCAGAATGGTGCATCTGTGCGCCCGGCCTCTCCTGGGTGGGCTGGGTCCCCAGAGAGAGACCGTGGCCCTCTGCCCCCGGCCCTGTGGCTTAACCCCCGTCTTCAAATACAGCCCCACTGACCCAGTAACCTCGCCACTCCCCACGCTGGCTTTGTGCACCACAAAGACCTCGTTGCAGTTTTAGTTGAGTGTCCAAACAGAAAGTACTTGTTAAAGTGCAGAGTATAATGCAGTAGAGTATACGATACAATACGTAAAGCATTCCTGCAGGATTAGTTAATCGACCAGCCTTGTTTCAAACTTTTTCGGGAGATATAGAGAAAACCAGAGGCTCCTTTTTTGACTCTACACGGCGCTCACTATGCCTTGGTCTTTGGGAGAGGGAGAGGCAGAGGGAGGGGTAATGTTGCAGAGCGCTGTGCCTGTCTGGCAGACCTGTCCTGCAGTGACAGTCATATGGGCAGCGCGGGCTGACCCCCCCCCCCCTCCTCCTCCTCCTCTCCCTGAATGGAAACACACCAGCCCTATGAGGTCATGGAGCGCCGCGCCAATCAAGGCCCGCTCTCGCGCTTACTTAAGATTATAGCCGGTCTCTAGCGGTTTTCTATTGCTTGTGATTTGCAGTGTGTGGAACAGGGAAACATTTCTGCTGGCCGCGTTTACGACACACGCTCGTTTTGTTTTGCGTCCTCCTCTGCCACTTAACCTACCACACTGGGAGATTTGATGGATTTCTCAGTGGTATCTGATTGTGTTGGAACTGGTGCTAATATTAACAACATTCTGGATAAGAAAGGAAACGTCCTTAGTGTGTGTGTGTGTGTAAGGTGTCAGTTACAGCAATAATGTCCCACACAGTAGGCATACACTTTGGCATTTTACAGTGTTGCTTTAATGAGAATCTATTTTAATTGTTAACGACACAGACATCTTTATAACTTTTTTATTGAGTTACACTGCATCTCTTGCATGATATGCCCTTTATTATTAAAACCGAGATCAGAGTACAGAAACTAAATATAGAACGCAGAAATAATAACTGTGGTGTGGCTGTGCATTTTGTCATAAATGCTATTTCGTTGGTTACACAATCTTTCTACTCTCTCTTTAGTTTACAGTGTATGCATTAATGATATTTACTTTGGTTTCCAGCAACAGTGATTTATCTTTGTTATCGAGGTGTTGCTGCAGGAATTGGTCCAGTGCCTACTAATCTCTTCTCTTACGTAATGCTGGAGTCCATCCATTCACAGCGTGGTCAATGCTTTTGGAAGTCAAGTAATTGCCTTTAGTCCTGGAAGCCAAGGAACGTTTGGTCTTTCTTTCTTTCCCTGACCGTCTTTCAGCCTTTTTAAGCTAGTGTTATTGGACAAAATGTGGATTCAAATGTATTTGGACAGCTGATTGACACCCAGATACGTGAATATAGAAAGTGAATCCGAGTGAATGAAGCCTGTGTTTTGTTGTCTTCCTAATCCCTTTGAAAGCACCTGATCATCCTGTGATTGACATGTAAAGCTTTGAACCACCCCTTTGAACTGGGCCTGCCAAAGCTGATAATTTAACTGCACAGGAATTCCCCTTTTCACAAAGCAGGAAGGAGCTTTCACTGGGGTCTGTGGTCCTCCTGCCTCAGCCAACTTCCAGGTCTAAAATTAGTGGGCCTTTCTCACTTTTCATCTACTGTTCCAAGAGGATCTACCTGAAAGGCTTTGATTGTCTGGGGTGATAAGCACACCTGGCTTGTGTGTGTGTGTGTGTGTGTGTGTGTGTGTGTGTGTGTGTGTGTGTGTGTGTGTGTGTGTGTGTGTGTGTGTGTGTGTGTTACACAAGAGCACTGTCTCAGTGTGC
>JAVQJS010011452.1:0-11045 GCA_036024795.1 Galaxias rostratus | reverse complement strand
AAAGTTAGGATTTTTTAGTTTGATTAGTTTCTTCTGTTGAGTATCACTAAATTATGGAAGGTAGACTTTTGGTTTGGACATGTTCTCTGGATTATTGCAACTAGATCTAAAGATGATGAGTGACATGTGTGAAAGTGTTTTTCAAAACACGTCAAGAGCAAATTTTTAAAAGTGAAAAACTAATTCAGTCATGTCACTTTTACATTGGAACCTAAAACTTTGAGAAATTATCAACATGTCACAATTGTAATACCTATAACTTCGGCGCCATGCTTGGACTTCAATAGTTTCAATTGTTTGCATTTTAACGAACTCGACCATAAGATGCACTGCGAACTGGAATTGGATCACATTAAGATTAAGTTGAAAGACGCCCCATGTTGCCATTGGAAACCTGCTTGGGACACTGACTACGGCCATGGGTAAACTGGTTGCACGGATGTCTTATAATGTAACGTTACATTAAAATTAAACTTAAGAGTTCTCAGTAACCAGTGGTACACCGTGAAGTAATTTGACAATGGGTGGTTGCAGTTGTATTTGCCCAGCAGATGCCAGTATAGGCTATTCGTTTAGTACTTCTGTAGACGGAGACAAGTCAACGCAACTAGTGATGCTTTTGCTACTTGTTAATAGTAAATTATGATGTAATGTGTTTTGTTTATCGTCTACACTTTGATTGTATAAATTGTTTTCTCATTGTTATTAAACTCACTAACCTTGTTAAAAAAAATGCTACACAAATAAAAAGCATTGTTATCATCATCATTGAAACCGCAGGTTTTATTAGCCAGTCCTTAGGATAGTAATCGATATTAAACAAATAGTTTGAGATTGAAACAACACTCAGTTTACTTAACCAGCATGGTTGGCAAGTGAAACACTGCCATGTCATCCATTTAAAACTATTATTATTGTTACATTTAACCTGTCAAAAAGTCTGACTTTGAATAATTTAAAGACAGAGTTGCTAGACAATATTCATTTTTAAAGGTAAGCTAGAGTAGGTAATAATGCATTGCATTTTTTATAACTGTAGAGACAGGGTGTACTGCACAATGATAATACAGCAGACTATCTTGATTACCTCTACATCTTCATGTCAAAGTTCAACAAAAAATTACTTGCATTGATCATAGATCCTGCCATCGTACTGATTCTTAATGTGGACATATTTCACAGATAGACCATGCCCACTGGCTAAGAGGACAATATTATCAACTGGAAAGTCTATTGCCTAAAGGAAAAATCTTGGTCCTGTATGTCAACATTTGAGCTCAAAGTGTTTTATACAACTGTTGTCATTTAATGGCAACATTTGAAATACTGGTTGACATAGTAAAACAAATTTGTTGGTTGTTTTCAGTAAAGAATACACAATATTACTGTATGTGATTTTATGATTTATGGTTACACTAACGCCACACCTTTATAAAAGATAATAATCTGCAAATACACTGTGAACGACTAAAATCAAACCATGAATAAATACATTCAAGAAGACTGAATTAAGTATTATAAGCTTCTTGGTTTTCAGTTCTCAACCAAAAGCTCTCTGTTAGAGTTGTCTTTCAGATCAAATGGTGCACTAAACCTACAAAGGTGCTAAAATAAGTCAGGTAAGATTTAATTGGTGCCAATAAGCTAGTGGCACTCTCTCAGTTCCATCCAGGAGGCCTTGGCTATCACAAGGCGTATTCATTTGCTATGCTAACGTATTTTTTCTCTCAATACAGTAACCTAGTTTTAACAAACGCGTATTCTGCAGTTCATAATTATGGTAAACGCTCTTTTCTTTCCCTCTTTCCCCTTTGACTTGGTGAGATACCTAAAAGCCTTTTGTTGCAGACTTAGCCAATGGAGACGGATTACGACACCAGGGAGCGGAGATATATAAACAGCCCTTTTTGAACGGCTTCGCACATTTCTCAATGACACATCTGAACATTCACACTAATGGACTTTATTAGAACCTGATAGGATAACTAAAACTACCCTACGCTACATCAGGGAGGTTTATACATAAATTACTGGGACAGGCTTACACAAGGTAGTCAAGGATACATCTGCCATCGAGAAACACCCCGGGACGCCTTGTTCAATGTATTGTTAATAGGTTCAATCGTATGGGCGATTCAATTGGAATAGTTGCACAGCATTGACAGACTCTAGCCTATCATTGCGAGGCATACTAAGGGAAGTTGCGAGACAACATTTCACAAGAAGGAGCACGTAATATCCCACCAGAATATCCCTTCCGATCACTGCATCATGCCGCAGTACAACTTTTTACTTTGTTTGATGGTCATCATTTCATTGGGACTGTCCGAGAGTGACGAGCCAAGCCTCTTTCTGTCACCTACAAGCGAGATACCCACGGATGCCGGGCTGTCGCTCCTTGATGAGGAAGCTGGCGCTCATGAATGTTCTGCATGCGTTTGGCGAGAACAGAGCAAAGTCTTGAGGCTGGAAACCATCAAATCTCAAATTTTGAGTAAACTGCGTCTGAAACAAGCGCCCAATATAAGCCGAGAGGTGGTAAACCAGCTGCTGCCCAAAGCGCCCCCGCTTCAACAGCTCTTGGATCATCATGACTTCCAAGGAGACGCATCCTCTCAGGATGAGTTCATGGAAGAAGACGAATACCACGCCACTACGGAGTCCGTTATCACTATGGCCTCAGAGCGTGAGTAATTTAGTTTATCCATCCGCTGTTGGTGAAAGTCTACCGACACCTGGGTTTAGAAACGCATTGCCAGTTAAGTATGTGTTGGACTGAAGGCTGTGGAAGGATGCTATGACAGTGACTGTGATTTTATAAGATACGTGGGTTTCAACTAATCTCACATATTCCTGCAAACAAAATGTCACTGACATATATGCCTTTGGTAAAACATTTCGACAGTTTATGACGTACCTGGCTATTCGAATTGGACATGGCTTATTTCAGCAGTTGCCAATTGGTTGTCAAAGTAGCCCAGTAATGGAACTGGATAAATCAATAAGTCAATAAAGGCACTCGTTACTATCCCTAAGCAGATTGACGTTATGGTAATTAGTCAGTTAAGTCATCTTAATTGGGCTAATTAGACCACCATTAATAGGTCTATTAGGCGCAATTAGCCACCAGAATCATCACCAACATCATCCATAATTCAAGCTCTTATTAGCATAAACTTATTTGGTCTTTTGTCACTATAGCTGCAGCAATCTTTGAGTTAATGTCGCACCTATTTCAAAGATATTCAGTTGACAAGGACTGTCAACTGTCCTGGACCAGTGTTCATATCGTTGGATATGCTCCACAAGGCTAGGCTAGTAGGCATGTAAATTGGTCGCTAAGCCAAATCTAAACGCAGGAACAATCTGCATAGTTGTTATTCAACCCAAGTCCTCTATAAACTACATGGCTTCTTAAACATCCCATTTATAGCCGAAAGAACATTTTGAAATGGCACTTGTCAGGCCGGTTAATGCTCAATTGGCCTTTGTTAATATTCCAGTCTTTGACATGGCTCATATAAGGAAGTAAAGTTTTTGTCATAAAAATTGTAAAATATAGCCTTTCGCAAACTGAGATCACTACCCCTATGCATCCCTTTAGTTAGGCCTTATAACAAACGTGGGCATAATTTAGCATATAGTTTCTATTAAGACTAAAAGCTGCAGAGTTGGATCACATTTTCTAGAATTGGTTAGCCCTATAACAGCTGTGCACTATCGGTCCTCCACAAGCTGGAACGGCTCTACCGGATTCCCTGCTGTTCATCGCAGTGAGAAAAAGTGTGTCCAAAAAAGCTGCCATTGTTCCTCTCATGCAGAGGTCCCCCTCGAACGCACTTGCCTTTCAAATGCGAAGTTTATAGGCGCACCTCGTTTTTTCTTCCCCGAGGACACAAAGCAAGGGAACAGTTGGGGTCGAGGGGAGTGTGTGACCTTTTCGCGGCGAATCGCCGGGGTTCAACAACATTTACACACATAATATATTCTGCACAAGGCAAATGAAAAGCTCGCATATAATCAATTTTTTTCACGTGTGAAAAAAAATACTGTTTCCTGACTTGTCCTGAATCATGCAAACCTCAGCCATAAATGACTGAATTTCTGCAGAAACAATTCAGGTGTGAGCGAGACCACTTAGTTGACCATTGTTCATTGGCTTGGACAATACGATTGAGTTTTATTCATGTTTGCTTTTCAATTCCTTACTTATTGAATTGAAGGGGTCTAGGTCTAATGTATTCAAATTGCCAACTTCATCCGTGTTCAGAGACAATGGAACTTGTGGATAGGCTATGAACAATCTGGTGGATTGCCATCCAGAATATTAATAGTTTAGACTATAGTTTTGACAACATTTATATATAACAAATGAATGTTTTTCAGTTTATATAAAATATAAAAAATATGTCATATACGATAAATTTTTGTAACTATCCATCGTTATGGTTCACTTTGAACTAGGGGATGCTACGTTCATTTGCATGGTAATTTAATTCACTCAGATTTTCTCACTCAGGTACGCACACTAACTCACTAGCCCAATCACTTACTCTGCATGTTGGTGTTCTCCTTCAGCCATACTAGTGAGTCTGGTGTTTGAGGACTACATCACGGTGGCCTGGCACTCTTGTGTGATCTTTCCCGGGGGGGGGGGGGGGTTCGGTCTTACCTTGTACAGAGAGAGATGCTGAAGGTGTCCCAGCACGCGTGACAACTTGTCCTCAGGCTAAATATGACACAGCTGCTTTTGTCCGTTACGGAAGAAGTGCCTCAAGCAGCATCATCAGCAGACTTTGATTGCCCCAATATGATATTGAACTGGATGGAAGAAATGCTGATGCCTAGCTGACATGCTTTTGTGTGCCTGCCGGCCCTTCATAAATGTGTTACATTCATCATCCTCTGTAATTTTGACATTGTCTATATCACTCATCAGTATTACCCGACCCCACAAACACGTAGATGATCTCGATGTAAGCCCCTCCCCTTTCTTTGCTCTACATTCTGATGCTTACAGAGGAGTTCCTTTTTGAGAGAAGGGCTGCATCTCTGTTGCCTGTGGCGTTTTACTGATCCCCAAGGATTAAAAGCGCCTCTTCTGCTTCTCTGATAGAAGGAGAAACTTCAAACACTATTCCCCTCTGTACCTCGAACCCAATCACCCTCTCCTGGGCGTGCGCACTGCCTTTGATAGTCCGTGTGGGTTCACACTGTACATGCTGAAGTGGACCTGTGCCAGAGTTGGTTCTTAGTATTCATCAAGGTATGTGGGTGCCGCAGTGGGGGTTGAGAGGGTCCATGCTTCATGGTCTCTAATTACTATGAAATTTCATGGAAAAGTAGGTCTATTTATATCACAGTGCAGCACTTAAAGTAGTCGAGTGTTCTCGCCCTCCATACAGTGTATTGCGCATGTAACCATGCAGTACTCTGTTGACATTAGATATAGATATATGTGTAGTATATGTAATTATACAGTCTCGGTTGTTATTTAAAGACACGATGCATCAGTACAGCTTTATTGACAATTTACAAAGTTTGAGTGTGTGTGTGTGTGTGTGTCTGCGTGTGTGTGTGTGTGTGTGTGTTTGTGTGTGTGTGTGTGTGTGTGTGTGTGTGTGTGTGTGTATGTGAGTGTGTGTGTGTGTGTAACTGTCTGCATGCTTGTGTATGCGTGTGTGTAGAGGGCATGATTCACGGTTTTGCATTTTGAGCCGAGTAAGCCTGTATATGTCACTTTTTCATGGCATTTAGACATCTCACAAATGCTTTAACCTTGTCACAAAACTGTATATATTTATAGATGCTTGATTTAACTAATACTGTCTCTTGCAGTTTGAAAATTTTTGGGTTGAGCTGCATTCAATATAGAACTTTAGTAAATTTATCAACCAAGCTGTCTGTAACAGGACACTGAAAACAGGTTTATTTTAAAGCTGTCAAGCCCTGTATACATAGTTAAACTCATAACAATAGTCCGACGACTGAATTTATTGCAATGTCAATTTCATAGCATTTAATCTATACAGAATCTCTTTGATATTAGTTCAATAAAAGACTTGCCCTCATTCTTTTCATTCTCACAGTTCCATCTCTCCTCTCCCCTACAAGCTGAATTGACTTGATTACATGCACATGTCAAATGTAAAAGTGTGACATTGATACAGAAAAATGCAATGTTATTGACAAAAAAAGCTAGTATTTTATCATTTCAACCTCAATCTGTCATTTGCACATGATTTAAAGTTATGCAAACATCACTACAAACATTTATGCAGTCGCATGTGCATCCTCATGCACATGTGGGTACACCCTAATAACACACATGCACGCACACACACTCCAGAGAAAACTACCCCTATTGACAAAAAGGGTCACAGAGTTCACAGCAATGTGATATATTGGACGAGGAGCCTATTAACCTTATCAGGTCTCTTTCTTTGGCAGCAAATGAGAACCGGTAGCTCGAACAGCACAAACACACCACAGACACACGCGCGCGCGCACGCACACACACACACACACACACACACACACACACACACACACACACACACACACACCACTCCCACTAAAAAACACAAGTCTTTTATAGTATTGACCCTATAAAAGGGTCATTTCCTGAAGGTGCAGGAACCATAAACATTAAGAGGAGAAGCGCTAAAAGGACAGCCCAGCAGAAGTTGGACTGTCTTCAACTCATTGATTAGTGTTTGCGGGAAGTTGATGACTATGTGTGGTTTTTATATATTTAGTTATTCCACGGGATGGCTATGTTTGATAATGGCACCTGCTCTTTCCCAGTTTACTTGCACCCTTCAATTGTGGGACTTGAGAGAAAAACAAACTTTGGTGATGACTTGTTTGGACGTTTTGTCTCACTGGTTTGTTTAAAATGAAATAAAGAAAAGTAAGACCCCTGCCCAAGACTGTTGAAACTGCACAACATACCGTCAACTTTATGGCTACTAAAATTTCAAAGGAATGAAGGTCTAATAATACAGGCAATATTTCCCCAGGACCTTCAGGAATCTCACTCTTGTTCCTGTCCCCATTCCCACGGTCCCACGTCCTTACCATCTGTTTCACCTGGACATTTAGAAATACCTGGGTTTAGAAATAGACTGTTTGAGACTCTCAACAAATCGTTTTGGTTTCTTCCGGTGATCCAATCCCTCTTTGTATCCTCAACTAGTTTCCTCTCTACTGTTTTTAACGTTTGCAATACAATTTTTTTTTAAAACAAAAACATTACTAGAGAATATAAATTGATGTAATAAACACTCTTAAATTTTTTGGAAATTATGTCAAATGTTGTGAGTACCTATTATAAATCCAAGTACAAAATAGTAAATGGTACAATGTTAATGTTAAAGTAGAATTCTGTTGGTGCCAAATGTTTGTGGCAACATTAGAACTTGTGGTTTAACCATCGCTTTTCATTACACTAAACATTAAGCAGCGACTTTCTAACGTTCGACCAATTGTGAGGTAGCGGTTATATTTTTTGTGTCGTTCAATAATGATGTGCACTAAAACATGGTTCATTTGGAGGTATGCCAGAGCAGAAGAGGGGGCCATTATTATATATCAGCAGTTAGCAACCTGCTGTTAGCTGAAGCCTGTAGTCACTCGCTAGGAAGGTTTATTTGAAGCTTTGAATACATCATAGCATAAGGTTTTATTGATCTGAGACTAATAGGCAATTATTGTCAAGTTATTTGTTCTTTTTTTTTTTTACATTGATATTGCTTGAACCAATCCCTGGGTGGAACCTTAAAGGGGACTTAACATTTTATGATGTAGGTTTGTGTTGCCTGGTAAACGTATGGCTTATATTGTGTGAGTGGAGGATTAGATGATGCCGGGTCCACAGGGAGCAGCAAGCAGACCAATCCTAAAGGGACAGAAATCATGGTAAGGTTTTATAGGGACACTTAAAAAGACCCGAAACAGATGTTACGTTTCACTAATAAAGGAAATAATTACTTCACACCAGTAATTAAGCTTTGTGTAGGGAAACGTTTGAAGTGAAGGGGTCTGCAGGGTGTAATCTTATCAACTAATGTTACTAATGTTTATCATGGGGACCACTAGTTGGAATGTGTATATATATGTTAGGGACAACAGTAATTTTGTCATTTAGATTATAGCTGATGAGAACAGTGTTATATGGAACAGTGAACAGTTGACATTCTATTGATATTTTTAAAGTTATTATTTCTTTTTTTAAAAATCTGTGATTTGGAGAGGGACGACCATTAACATTTTGTAATTAAAAATATTGCCGGTGAACCTATGAGTTCTAATATATTCAGACCAGTGAACTTCAAGATTTTTTTAAATATCTAAAGCTCAATATGACTTGTCAGCAACGCTAAACTTCTCTACACATCAAGGCCGTGGTCATAGAGTGAATACAGTGTTGAATGCTGTTTAGGTCGTAGCTGTTTGTAATTCATGTGTACATTTGTAAGTTGTTGATGGTGATTTCGCTTTGCCAGGCCAGTTTGTCTTAATGTTTGCTTTTGTGAATTGAACAAGAGGCAGGAAGAGTGATGAATTGGGGGATATGATTGCTGTTTCATTACCGTTTCACCCATCGTTAAGTGGCTAATAGTGTTTTATTAGTGCATTTATTTTTATTTACTGTATCATACTGAGTTTCTTTTGCTATCTGATCTCTCTCTAAATGCTCTCCTCAATCTACTACTAAGTACTTTACATCTGTCTGTGTCACTGGTTAATCAGTCAACACTGCCAAATTCTCACTCTGTAGGTTATGGACATAGACCAATGCTGCTAATTTGATTAATGCCTATGTACCTATAATCTGTTGTATTATTCCACCTTAGCCTTTTATTTGGAGAGGAACTTGCATATACAGTACTAGTCGAAAGTTTTGACACACCCTCCCATTTACTTGAAAGGGAAAGTTTGTCCAAACTTTTGACTGGAACAATATATATTAGTCTTGGTCTCTATCATTAGTCTGTATTGTTATCTTTTAAGGAGAATGTTTTTGTCAAGCAGTCACTTACATTCATTCCATCCACAACATACAACAACAATCCTTAAATTAATTTCTAGAAAACAAAACACAGATAATCTCTTGTTGTTGTTGTTTACAACGAGCATAACACTGTCCGAACGGAATACACAAAATCCTCAGCATTGTCCAAATGGAATACACAACATTCATAACATTGTCCAAATGGAATACACAGCATTCACAACATTGTCCAAATGGAATACACAGCATTCACAACATTGTCCAAATGGAATACACAGTATTCACAACATTGTCCAAATGGAATACACAGTATTCACAACATTGTCCAAATGGAATACGCAGTATTCACAACATTGTCCAAATGGAATACACAACATTCACTTATCCCTCCCATTAACACAATCACACCGGGGAAAAGAGTTTCTAAATCTACAAGCCTATCTTTGGAAGTAACCAGTGACCTGATAGAAGAACACAAAGGATGATATATACTATGGACCTGTTAAACTCTATACAGTAACACAATATGCCACATACATCAACAAGTATATTATTGACGTGACATTTAAACCACTACATAGGATTCTGCAATTGTCAATATTAGTCATGTAAAGTATCAGTAATGTATATATATCCTGCTGACTAGGTTTGCCATGTTGAGTTTTTAAATGCCATGTCATCAAACGAGAAAGGAGTTTTGGTGCAGGGAAGATGTCATTTCTGTAACACATTTGCAGAGCAACTAGCTTGTGGGCTTGAAGGCGTACATTTATAATTTCTAGAACTGCTGTGAGCAGAGAAGCACCAGGCAACTTGAACTGACGACAACTATTTGTTTTGTGTTCCATGACACAAAGAAATTGGAAACACATTAGAACAAAGAAGAATATATAACCTCTTAAATTGAGACCTGCTCAAGTTTAACTTGATGTTGACAACAGACTTTCATTGTCTTACTGTAACACATTCAAAATATTGGAGAAAATTACAAAAATAGATTAACATCCCCAGAAATGTATGATAACTTCTATTTTTCACACTCACAAACCACCCACATACCCATCCATACATTCACATGTGTACACACACATACACACACACACACACACACAGCCGTGCGGCACGCTTCCAGCCATGCAAACAAACACATACCCACTCACACAAGCGTGCGCACTCACACACACACACACACACACACACACACACACACACACACACACACACAATCGCTCCCGCATGTACATAAAAGCTCCTGCTTTTTTCCTGCTATCAGGATTTAGCAGTTCACTGTTGATTGCTATCTCAGTCTTTTTTCCCCCTTTTCTCTTCAATAGTCTGCATGTTTTATTTAGAGAAAGAATCAGTTTTGGGACAATGGGTCACGTGTGTGATATGTGATGTATGTGTGTGTGTACGTGTGTGTGAGTGTGTGTGTGTGTGTGTGTTT
The DNA here is from genome assembly GCA_036024795.1 of Galaxias rostratus. NCBI lineage: Eukaryota > Metazoa > Chordata > Actinopteri > Galaxiiformes > Galaxiidae > Galaxias > Galaxias rostratus. The sequence goes on along the minus strand of JAVQJS010011452.1, from coordinate 582 downwards.
GTGTGTGTGTTGGGCTGGAACAGGGAGTATTAGGAGATCTCTTTTGTTGCTCCTGGGGGGCTCGGGAGTCCAATTCTAATAGGAGTCTTGTGCCTACCCATGTCCCAAGAGAGCAGTTCTGAATGAGGGGCCTAACTTCACACACCCCCCATCCCTACCTCTAGCCCTGCTTCCCCCATCATCCATTTCTGTCCCTTGGGACGGGCTCAAAGACAAAGAGGGAGTGGGACCGGGATGGGGCAGTTCGGGGGGTGCTCAGTGGCCCCCTGTCTTATTAGAAGGGTCGTGAACGTGTCACAATGATTAATCTGCTGAGGTGCGTGGGGATACCCTAGAGTCACATTCATTCAATGTCAGGGATCCCAAACACACACTCGCCACAAAATGGCACATTTGCATTTCCCATTAAGAACAGAAGAAAAAAATCTCTTTTTCTCGTTCTCTCGTTCTCTCGCTCTCTTTCTCTCTCTCTTCTCTCTCTCTCTCTCTCGCTCGCTCTCTTTCACACACACACACACACACACACACACATATATATATATATATATATATATATATATATCCATTGCTTCACTACTGTAA